>JAAOAQ010000086.1:0-127188 GCA_013396025.1 Fusarium phyllophilum | reverse complement strand
CAGGCTGAGTCTCCTTGGGGGGAGCGGGGTAGGTCTCCTTGGGAGGTTGAGGGGCAGGAGGCTGAGGGTAGCTGGGGTGAGACTCCTTAGGAGGCTGAGGCTTGGGAGGAGTCCAGGTTCCGTTACCGGGGTGAACAGGAGGAATAACGATGGGCTGAGTCTCCTTGGGAGGGACAACGTGAGTCTCAGTCACAGGACAGACGGTGGTAGAGACAGCGTAGGTCTCAGTGGTGACATGGGGCTTCTCAGGGCAGTTGGTAACCTCAGGAGGACACTTAGTAACAGTGTGGACCTTGGTGGTGTAGACAGTTGAGGTGGTCAGCTTGGTGGTTGTCTCGTGAACAGGAGGAGGAGCGACGTGAGTCTCGGTCACGGGGCAGACAGTTGTAGAGACGGGGATGGTCTCAGTGGTGACGTGAGGCTTCTCGGGGCAGTCGGTGACCTCAGGAGGGCACTTGGTGACAGTGTGCACCTTGGTGGTGTAGATGGTGGAAGTGGTCAACTTGGTGGTCTCCTGGTGGGGAGGGTACACGGAAGAAGGATGCTCCTCAGTCACAGGGCAGATGGTGGTAGAGACGGGGATTGTCACGGTGGTGACGTGAGGGCCAACAGGGCAGTTGGTAACCTCAGGAGGACACTTGGTGACGGTCTGGACCTGAGTGGTGTAGATGGTTGAGGTGGTCCACTTAGAGGTCTCGGGGTAGCCGGGCTTGGTGTACGAAGGCTTAGTGTAGGTTGGCTTGGTGTAAGAAGGCTTCGTGTAAGTGGGAGGCAGATAACCAGTCTCAGTTGAGGTACCCTTGGCAGGGAGAGTGTCGCTGGGAGGAAGGTAAGGAGTCTCGGTTGAGCTGTGCTCCTCGGGCTTGGTCTCGGAAGGAGGAGGGTAGACATCAGTTGTCTCCTCAGGAGGAGGATAGACGCCAGTGGTCTCCTCAGGAGGAGGATAGACGCCAGTGGTCTCCTCGGGGGGAGTATAGGCGCTGGTGGTCTCCTCAGGAGGGGGATAGACACCAGTTGTCTTCTCGGGAGGAGGGTAGACATCGGTGCTCTTCTCGGGAGGGGGGTAGACATCAGTGCTCTTCTCAGGAGGAGGGTAGACATCAGTGCTCTTCTCGGGAGGAGGGTAGACATCAGTGCTCTTCTCGGGAGGAGGGTAGACATCAGTGCTCTTCTCGGGAGGAGGGTAGACATCGGTGCTCTTCTCGGGAGGAGGGTAAACGCCAGTAGGCTGAGTCTCCTCAGGAGGAGTCACAGGCTTGGTCTCCGAAGGAGGAGGATAGGCACCACCATTGGAAGGCTTGGTAGCCTCAGGAGGAGGGTACTCGTTAGAAGGCTTGGTGGAAGGCTTCTCAACGGCAGGAGGAGGGTAAGCCGCAGCCGGGGGAGTATACTCGGTGTCAGGAACAGCAGGGTACTCCTCCTGTCCAGGAACAGGGTAATGTCTCTCGACAACGGCAGCATTAGCCAGGCCGACGGCCGCACTGAAAATAACGAGACCTCGCATCTTGAAAGATATGTTTAACGAATGCTATAAACGAGTGAAGCGGTTGGTTAAACGAAAGGTGGGTGAAGAAAACCGGAAACAATTCTTGGGGAAACGCTCAAGACTCTTATACTTGATGCAAGGTAAGATGTCTCCCCCCCCCCCTTGACAAACACCCCAGGATCTTATCATCTTGGCCTCCCTCGTGTCCTATCGGCCCAACTGCGCATGTACCTACTCCGTACTGTAAGGCCAGAAAGGAAATACGGGCTCTTCTCCATAGTTCATCCCGGCAATGTGATGTAATAACAGCAGGAAAAGAAAGGTTGGTTGGGTAAAGTTGTACGGTGGACCTCCTATGCGGGCGGCTCACAGGGGTCCATAATAAATTACATCCATGCTCGAGATCACGATGTTGACTGCGACCGTATGAACAAGTTCGGATGTGACGGAGCGCCCATCGTGTTCGTCTATTACGGTTGGTGCACGGTGCAAGCTAAAAACGTTTGGTAACTGGTTGAGCCGCTCCAGGTCCGACAGCCTACCAGAGCGTTTCGCCGTTGTTTTTTTTTAGATAGAGTTAATCAAAACACGCCGCTTGGTTACTACCTTTCAGGCACAGGAACCGTATTACCCGTAAATTTTCGAGTCAACTTGTCTCAATGGAGTCAGCCTGCGGGGTAACTAACGTTTGACCAAGACCTGCGTTAGCTCTGTACTTGGCTTAGTTATGATCTGACGCGGGCTGTAGTGCTGTCTCAGTGGTCTGCCGTGCCGGTACTCCCTTGACTCCTTACCTACCAAATCATTGATGAGGGGGAACTTTTTGGGTGATCTGCACCCCCTGCCATGTTGCCTGGCCAAGTGGTCTTCCATCTTCTGATTGATTCGTGGGGCTCTCGTATACAAAAACCGCTGCCCTTGGCACACGGTGTGCTTGACGGCCGACGCCCCTACATACACGAGGGGGGGGGAAGGTTCCCTGTAGATCGCTGCTTATCTCCCCACTCTGCCACTAAAAATCTCGCACTGAATCGAGCTCGAGGTTGGCCAGCGGAACACGTTGACTTGTAAAGGGGTTGTTGCATGAAAATACAGTGGAGAGGATGCTGTCTTGGAGTATGCCAGCCAAACGATGTCTTTTGTTGATGCTGTTGGTGTAGCATCAGGCATGTCCACTCTGGATGATCAAGGTAGCATTTGGAGGCGAGTTCCGTTTAATCCAAGACGATGCCGAGAGAATGGCGGGAAAGTTACGATTGACATCCTTGTTTGACTACACGATGACCTTCCTTGGCTGTTGAGACCTCCTTTTCCATCAAGTACTCCGTGCATGTCGACATTGAGGCGCTCTCCTCACCGTCCAATACGGTATTTTCTTATTACCGATAAAGCCCATTGGAGTCTGTGCCCCCCTGTTCCTGCATTCACATACAGTATCACTCGGCTGGCGCTTGCATCCAAGTAAGGTGAGTTGTTCAATTGTGAACAACAAATCTCTCCGTACATAAACGCCGGCAATTATTGGTGTAGAACCTTTAATGAAATTATCACAGTTTAGATGCAACCATTCGGCAGATTAATTCTGCCTTCTTCCAGCGGGCGGCATTTCGCCATCACCGAATTGAATTTCACAGCAGAAAATCTTATCAAGCTTCAGGGTAGTAAATGTCAACATCAGACCATGTTCCTTGTCAAGGTTCGGAGTTTGCTGCCGAGGAACAGAGACAGAAAAGTTTGGCAGTTGGGCTTGGCTCCACGCGACAAGCGGAGCCGAACCGTTCTGCCCGACAGGAATGCGGGAATCGAAGACAATCGATCGGGTATATCCTCATTCCTCTTGGTAGAAAATCAAGGATATAAAAATGGACCGTTATTGTAACGGTCCAAGTGGCTCAAAATCCAAGATATTGGCAGTTCAACAGTTCCAAGATCTTGAATGTTCGTTGTTGATGAGGCTTTTTTATCCAATCGTTGACGTCAAGTTGCTTCATTTTTATGCACCTAATTCATAAATACGAAGTCCTGAGTCTAAGGCTAAATGAGGGCTGCAGACTGCAGTGAAGATCTCTGGTGCGATCGAGGATATCGGCAATACGGGTTACGCAAAAGGGGAAACCCCAAAATTCAATTGAATTTGTTCTTCGGAAGTTCAGATACCGTGCTTTTTTGCCGTCAGCTGGAGGCAAGGTAAGGCTGTCGAGGTCTATTGTCCAAGCTTGAGCTGTCAATGCCCAGCTCGTAACCTTTTTTTTTTGCATTTTAATCTGGCTATTTTTACCACAGGCGAAATTACAGTAAGGCACCGGATGGGATTCGTCCCGCTGTACAGCAAACAACTTTGATGTCCAATCCAAAAAACCGTATTCCTCAGTGTGACCATGTCTCGTGCGACCCAAGGATGCTGATGTGACATTCCCAATTGAGTTGCCCACGTCTCCACCTCCTTTTTTTCTCCCTCCTTCTTTTTGCTCAACACCATCTTCCCCGTATTGCACAAGTTCCTGCATTTCACCAGAGCCACTACAATCCGCGGAAAATCAAATTGTTCTCTCGAGTCTCCAGAACCAACGAGAACTGCGATCGACAGGGGGTGGTTTCATGTGCGTAGGTCCACCGTTCAGTGACGAATGAGGCTTGACTCTGCTGAGGTTAGCGCTCGTATTCCTCCGTCCTCACCACTGCCAATGTGGATAAGCGGAATATGAGAAGCCGAGGCTCCATCGATGACTCGGCCGAACCATAAATATGGCTATACGAGCCAGCTTTTTGGTCTTGAAATTACTTGGTTTGTTTGCTCATCACTCGAGACTATGACGTGAGACCTGATGTGTGAAGTTCGAGCTGACCGACGGTGAATTATGTGATTTTATTCTGTTGCACAAGTGACCTCTAACCTCAGGTGAGTGATGAGTCAATTGTTCTTCCCGTCTTACCATCCAAACTCATTGGAGTTTCATAAAGTCTGGCTCCTCAGTATTCCAACTGAGATTGAGGTAAGAATGAACGTAATCACGTTGACAAGTAGCTACAATTGAGCGCAGATGGGTGAGCTACTGCGCATAAAACTGTCAAAGCAAGATGAAACTGTCACTCAAAGCCTCCAAGTATTGAACCTGGTGAAGTTGTGTTCATGAACTGGCAACCCTTCTAAGCACTTAAGCAGCTGGACTCTGTCATGTGGTTCTTGGCTGAGATTCTACAGTGAGAGGGCATATTGCTGGCTGCCTTGATTCTGGTCTTCGAAGATGCAGGTATGAGAGAGGCTTCTTGAATAAAGTAGGTCATGCAGGCCTGGCTAGCTCTTGAACATGTTGAAGCCAAAATATAGTTCTTCATATCTCAGCTATGTGCTCGGCCGTTAATATTTTGAGTTCAGAGCATTTGGTCATTAGCAGTCTGGCGATTCCAGTCTTAGGCACTGAAATCAGTCTAGGGTAGACTGCGCCAGGTTTACTCATAGCATTTATAATTTAATTCTCAAACAACATAAAGATCTAGTTTAATAGTTGCTCCTTTAATAATTATAAGTGTAGAAGTTCCTGTATATTTAATACCGCTGAGACTAGAACCAAGTTTACCCACATCTGGAAATCCTGAGTGACCTCTATTCTGAGCCATGAACTCGCTCAGTGTAATTAATTCCATGTTCGTGATATGTTACAGATCGACAGCCTTGTCATGCTACAACAATTCAAATTCTTTTTTGTTCTGCGGCTCCTTCAGTGAGAGTAACTGGCCACCAACCAAGTCTGAAACAAACTGACAGCTAGTATCCCGTGAAACGGCTCAGGAAGGTATGCGGAGGACAACATCTTGTTAACATTTTGAAGGTCAAAGCACGCTTGCATGCTGTTCAACATGAACCAACCACTTATCGGCGCAAGTCTGGCTGAGGTCTGGAACGATTCAATCTATGCCAAGAGTCTGCTTCGCCATACGTGCCTGATTCCAACGGGCGTAACCCCGATTCACGTTTCTTATTGAAATCTGCACATCTGAGCACTCAACCAACAAACATTCTTAACCAATCGTCAAGATCAAAATCGTCGGTCCCGACGATTAAATTACCAGATATTTCTTGGGTCTCCTTCTGCTGGTAAACGACTCGTCACATCGCCCCCGCGCCATGGCGTCGACAATAGCTGTTAGTTCCTGGGCGTTTGTCTTATGCAGACAAACATCTCTTAGACCCATTCCACAGTGGCACAAGGCCGTTAGTTGTTTGTCCTGACAATAGCTGTGGCTGGTCTCTAGAGAGAATGCGGATAAGATCGCCTATTGTCAGATCGTGGTGGGAGACCCAAGATCATACCCGAATTCCAATTATGCTTTGGTCTGCTTTCCGTGGTGTTGGGAACCAATCATGTGTCCGTGATCGTCCCTGGGAAAATCCGTGGGTTGGTTACACTGCTTGTGGCAAACATTGGTCTTAGCTCTGTGAGGCTGAAGGTTGTCACTTCTACGAGGAGGAAGAAACATGACAGAGAAATGTTTCTAATTCAGCTGCTTCACGGCTAAAAAAGAACATAAGAAGAGGGTAGTTAGTGGCGACAATATAATCTGTCATGACGGTTCCTGGGCGATGAGGCGCTCAGGAATGCACCCCATTCTCAACTTCAGCCCTAGCGTAATACCTCCACCAACGTCAATATCTTAGCTCTCAGAAGCCAACCAGGTATTCGGCAACATCCTCTCAGAATTCCCGATCCGCTCTAGACCCAGCATATTGGATGGTTGTACCCGTGCTACGCTTCACAGCATCAGATGCATGCAGGGTTGGACAAATCTGCAGCCACTGCCGAAGTGCCACAAAGTATCCTTGGGTTTCACAGCATGCTTATAACGCTGTGCGACCCTCCCTCCGTTCTTTTTCCCCTCCCTTTTGAGTGTTTCGGCGATCTCGTTTCATCATGACGCTCAGCAGGCGGTTTCTCCTATTGGGGACGATATGCCTGCTCTACAATGCGGTGACGGCTCAATCCCCTGATTCTATGCTCGCCAATGCACCAAAATGTGCTGTTAGTACTATGGACGTTGGACTCGATGATTTATCGCTGACGGGTACTAGATCGATTGTCTAACCGAGCTTCTGAGCAGCAAGGAATATGCCGAGTTGGGACAGGAGGCGATGTGTAGTAGCAAGCCGTTTGCCAAAGCGATGGGTGTTTGTTTGATGGTGAAGTGCTCTATGAGGCAGACCATGGGTACGTGGTTCCAAGTAGAAGAGGTTCAGGTTTGCTAACGTGTAGAAAGACGTCATCAAAGAGTCGTCAGCAGCATGCGGAATACCGCCGACCAACAATACAACGTCGTATCGAGTAAACAGTACAGTCGTCTTTGCATTTGCGCTTGTCTTCTTCGCCTTGAGGATAGTAACTAAATTCCGGCTTGGCCTTACATGGGGGATTGATGATACCTTGACGACTTTATCGGTCGTGAGTCATTTACTTGCGCTGCTGGACGAGTGCTTACGGTAATAGGCAGCTATGATTCCGTATTATATCGTGCTGCAAGTCAGTAAGTCTTACTTTTTGTTCACCCATCCTCGAAGTTTGTTTGCTGACTCGGGTCTTTTTGTCTTTTTCAGTGCTTGCGTTGGGACTTGGTCTTGACATGTGGTATATAACCGATAGTCAGATCATTCTGATATTCAAGGCAAGACTGAGCCACGATCGCTGTGACTTGCAATGACCAAACTAACATTTGCTCTCAGTTATTCATCGTCATCGAAGTTCTGTACTTGACAGCACTAGTCCTCGTCAAAGCAGCAATCCTATGCTTCTTCCTTCGAATCTTCCCCGACCACAAGTTCAGGATTGTAGTCAAGGGCACCATGGTCTTTAACGCTCTGATCTGGGTAGGATTCTTCATCTTCGTCTTCTTCCAGATCCAGCCATTTTCGCTATTCTGGAACGGGTGGCAGCAGAAGAAGGGCCATCTTATTCTGACCGGGTTCACTAACTTCACTCTGCCGCTTGCGGGAATAAATCTGGTGCTGGATATCTGGATGCTCATTCTGCCCATGACGCAGCTCTGGGGGATGGGGTTGAAGTTGAAGAAGAAACTCGGTGTCATTAGTATGTTCAGTGTTGGGATATTGTAAGTGTTCCAGGAGGTACATCCTGATAAATTGGCTGACAGCATAGTCTTACAATTGTCGCTGCGATTCGAGTCCGCGAACTTGTAGCTTTTCTGCTCTCTCAGGACTTGACGGGTAAATACTTTCAGTTAAGTGTTCAGACCACAAGCTAACATACTAGCCAGTCGCCCACGCACAATCAGCCTTCATCTGGTCAAACGTGGAGATTTCGGTCGGTGTCATGGTCGCTTGCATGCCGCACATTCGGCATCTAGTGAGACATATAATATCGCGATACAAAGCAAGGAAGGGAACAGAGCCGCGACACAGCAACAGAAAGATATTCGTCGATCGATCACTTGCGACTATTGAGGTGGGGGACTCGCAGGCCATTGAGCTGAATGACGAAGGTGGACTCTTGACAGCAAATACCTGTACGACGGCTTCATCAGCGACAAGAGTTGGGACAACATCATCAACAAAAGGTGGGAAGGACAGCAAAACGTATGCGTCGGTCAGTTTTGCAAGCGATGGAGATACCCAAGTGTAAGATTAGTATAGTAATGACTCCATGTAAGATATTAAGAATGGGATTGACATCAATCGAGATGTAGTCATCGAGATGACAGCCGTGATCGACTAGACTAGCAGGCATCGTGAAGTGTCGAGTGGGTTCTTCAATTCGGTGAATTTTCTAGCGCCATCTGATAAGGCCGTTACTCGCTACTGCAAGCACATGCACGCCAGGAACAGATCCACAGTGGATTGATGATTGTGTCATTCATTAAATATTTATTTATTTATTTATTTTGTTTGGTATCGTCAACATCATTAACACACATGAGCCATTTATCGGCAAGTGTATCCACCGTCAATGACAAGGTCAGAGCCAGTAGTGTAAGTGCTAGCATCAGACAAGAAGTACACATACGCAGCCTTGAGCTCCTTGGCATCGCCGTTGCGTCCCATGGGGATCATGCTCCTCCAGAGCTCCTGGGTCTCGGCGTCGATGAAGTCGGAGAGGCCGGTGTCGATGTATCCGGGGGAGATGCTGTTGACGCGGGCAAAGTCGCGCCACTCGTTGGCGAGAGATTTCGCCATGTGGATGCAGCCGGCCTTGGCCACGTTGTAAGAGGTCTGCTCTTGGGGGTAGTTGGCGATGTGGCCAGACATGGAGGCGGTGATGACGAAGGAGCCGTGGCCCTGCTTCTTGAAGAGAGCGCCGACGGCCTTGGCGCAGTAGGCGGTGCCGTTGAGGTCGATCTGGATAACGTGGTCCCAGTCGGCAGCAGAGCCGTCGACGACACCAGCGTTGGCGGTAGCACCGGCGCTGAACAAGTTAGCACGAGTTCAATTGACTCAATTGGAAGGGAAACTCACTTGGCAACAAAGCCATCAATCTTGCCAAAGTCCTTGACAACCTCTCCGACAAATCGCTCAACGTCGTTGTAGTCGGCAGCGTTGAGCTTGTAGGCCTTGGCCTTGACGCCGTACTCCTTGGTGAGCTCCTCGACGTTCTTGTCGGCGCCCTCCTTGCGGGAAGCGTAGGTGATGGCGACGTCGGCGCCCATCTCAGCAGCACCGCGGGCAGCCTCGATGCCCATGCCGCGGGGTCCGGAGGCGCCGGTGACGACGACGACCTTGCCCTTGAGGCTGAGGAGGTCGAGGATGTGGTTGGCCTTGGGGATTTGCTGAACCATTGTGACGGTGATAAGTTTATTGGGTATTAAAATAGGTGAGAAAAAGAAGAGATGGAGGGGTAGAGAATGAAGAGGGGAAATGGGATGGGAGGATGCTAGACTATTTGTACGGCATTGAGTGTCTACTCAGATCATGGCGTGGTCCCGAAAATAAAAGCAGCAAGCCCAAGGAGCTGAGCTGTAATGGATGGAGGGGATGGGTCCAGTGATGTCATGGAAGCAGAGAGACCATGCAGTGCTTCTCGAGCTAGAGACACCAAAAACGAGGGGCATCGGCGATTACAAAGAGAAGAGTATCCACTATCAGACTCTCAATGGGGTTGTAGCCCCTCCATTGTCGCTGCAGCCGTGTTGGAAAAGACGCGTCGAGGGGTAACAAAGTCAGTCAAGTCTGTTGGGTTGGGCACATGCTTAGTTAGGCAGAGGACAAGTCTCGGTGGGACAGACGCATGAACCCCCATGTGAACTGATGATGTTTTTAACCAATTGGACTTTGTATTTAGACTTTTTGAGTGGTGAGACGTGGACGTACATACATACAGAGGCGGGGTGAATACCAACCCCTCTATCTCTGTCTCTGGTAGTCAATTGCAACAGCAACTGAATCAGTAGATGGATTCTTTCATCATTGATCCATAATTGAATCTTATATCTTGCCAAATACCACCGAGAATAGAGTCGAATGGAGTTGAGAGTGGATAAACCGAGCGTCATTCTCCCGTCTCTAGCTCCCCTCTCTCCCTCCCTCTTCCTTGCTTAGAGCCCCCCCGCAGAACGCCCGGCTTCACCGCTCCCCATCCGGTTTAGCTTGAGAGGGCAGTACCTTGTTGGATTGGCTGAGCACGCGTCAACGTGTTCCGCGTCAGACGATTAAATAGTCCCGGTCCGACACCAAAAAAGTTACCCTAGATTGAAATCGTGATGATGAGTTAGCATCACCAATGCTGACTTAACAAAGACAATAGTGTAGATAATACTGAGTAATGCTTATCGCGTATCATTAATCCTAGAGTCATCAATTTTGGCGGGTGTAGATTGTTCATGTAATGCTTATCACACCGAGACAGAAAATGGAAAATGTTGTAAAAGAGGGGTTGTAGAATACATGAAGCCACTTGTTGAGAATATCACCCAAACAACATTCAATTGGACATAAAGAGCATCATACAAAAACTTGTCTTATTTACATTGAGTCCAAAATAACCCTTGATGCATGCACGTATGCCCAGACCTGCCCAGACGTCGCCGCTTTTAAATAAGGTATCGGAAATCCCGCTTCATCCTCAAAGCCTCGTCGGGGCTGTCCATGACCTCGACGGCCGCCGTATGCGCAGCCACATCCTGGCGCGTCTCCCAAGCATTGGCCTCTCCCCTCTCGAGCTTTTTGTTGAGGTCGATCAGCACCAGCCTGAAGATGTAGCATCCAACAACCGTGACGCCAAACATGGACAGCACAATGCCGTAGCTCTTGCGGTACCCGTTCTCCTTCAGGTCCCAGACGTACGAGCCCGCGACGTTGCCGAGCTGGCTGAAGGCGTTGATCATGGCGATGGCGACGGCGCGCTTGGCGGGCGGGCGGGGGAAGGATGAGCTGATCCATGAGTAGAAGACGATGAAGCCGGCGTAGGATGCTGCTTGGAGGAAGAGGGCGAGGTAGCGCGCTGCGACGTTCTCGGTCGCCATGCTGATGATGAAGCCGGTCGTGCCGATACCGATTGGGCCGACGATGTGCCAGAACTGATTTGTTGTTAGTATAATTGCGCGACGTGATGGGTAATTGAACTGACCTTTTCTTGGGTTCTGTCCGAGTGCCAGGCGTTGATGACCGAGACGATACAAGAGAACACCCACGGAGGAGCACTCATCAACAGAGTAGGCACGTATCCGAAGCCAAGAGTCTCTGTCAAACTGGGCTGTTCAATTGTTAGCGACGCGCATGCGATTGACATCAATTTACTTACAAAGAAAGCATTGAACGAAAGACCAACGACATAAGCAGTAAAGGTCAGCATCATGATGTAGATCTTGAGATCCTTGACCGCAAGCTTAAGACCGTAGAAAGCGCTCTCCTCAGCAGAATCCTCATCTGCCTCGCCGACATCCTCAATCATCCTCAGCTGCGCAACCTGTCGCTCCTCCTCCGTGAAGCCGCGCGAGTTATGCGGCAGATCGGGAAGAATAAACGCAGCAGAGATGGCGATGCTCATTGTGATTGCGCCTTCGATCCAGAACAGCCAGCGCCATGCTGCGTGGCCTAGAACACCCTGCATGTTGGACAGCACGCCGGCGCCGACGAGCGCGGAGAAGGCGTTGGAGATGAGGTTGCCGCAGAACAGAATGGCATTGCGCTTCGTCAATTCACGACGCGTGTACCATTTCGACAGAATCAACAGAGCACCAGGTAAGAATGCAGCTTCGACGAAACCTAGGAAGAAACGAATGCAGACCATGCCAGCGAAATTGTGCACACTACCCGACAGCGTCGAGATAAGACCCCACAGCAACATAGCCGCAGCAATATACAGCGACGGGCGCTGGATGCGATTGATGAACATGTTGGAGGGCACCTGCATGAGGATATACCCGACGTACAAGATGCTCAGGCACGTCGCGTACTGGTTGTAGCTGAGGTTCAGATCCTCCTGCAGACCCTTGAGGCGCGCGGCGGCCATGTTGTTGCGGTCGAGGTAGTTCATGATGTAGATGAGCACGAAGAGCGCGCAGCGCGTGTCGAGCTTGCGCTTCATGCTCTTCTCGACGGCCTGGCGGTGCTGCGAGTCCATGGCGAAGGCGGCTGCGGCGCGGGATTCGGGGTGCGACTCGACGCTGAGTTTGGCCGAGGCGACGTGGTCGTCTGGCTTTGCGTGGTCTGCCATGGTGACGATCGTGATAGGTGTAGCTAGAAGGGAGGAAATACAGTGAGCTACCAGTCTCACACAAGCAACACCTAAGAAAGCAACAACTCAAGAGGACTGACCTTAACCGGGCATGATGAACCCTTTTTAAGAAAATGAACCGCTGGCAAAATACCGGCTGGCTGTGACACGAGTTACATCATCGAGCAGCAAGTATGGTGTAGCGCGGAGAAGAGAGAGTATGGAGAATATGGGGAAGAGGTAAGGGTTTATCCGCGTAGGTTAAGCCTGATTAGGCGACTATCACGAGTTCCCCAGAGCAGAGGTTGACAGTCACCCTCGCTTGAGGCAGGATTTTCTGAACTGGTTGCTGGGTGTTGCAAATTTGAGTGTCACACTGGATGCGCAAGGACCCAATGGTTTGTGATGGTGGAGTGGTAAGTGTAGATCATTGCTTTTTGGAGAGGGGGATGGAAGGGGGACAGAAAAGGGTGATAGAGATGGGCACTGGAGGGACAGCGATGAACCTACAGAAATGGTAAATAATACAAAGAAGATATGAATTAGTCTAAGAATATGATGATAAGCAGTACAGCTAGTATTAAGGACTCAAGAGTCAATAGGATGCAGTGGTGACTGCTCCAACGTTCACAGCCCAACTCACAATTCTGTCCTCCACGCGCCTCCAAACATTGCAACGTTGGAGAGAATGCGGAGACTCCGCAAAAAAGCCAGAGTCAAGTGAGGGGAATTCGCCAACCCAAAGCCCGTGCAAACCCCGACAATACCAGCCAAAAAAAGGCCCGAATGCAGTTTCTACGGTAGATGGCCCGGAATTACTACTGAAAACCGACTGACTCGCAAGGCAGCAGCATTTAAAATTCCTGCCCGTGGGGAAGAGCGTGGGGGGTTTTGTCATTGGGGAAATATAGCGCCATATGGAGTTAAGCTAAGGTTCCGAGGTTCAGAGTTTTTAATCGACGGGGTTTGTGGATGGGGCTCAACAACGGGAATTATCGGTGTGAGAGAGAGTCGGGTAATGATAGACCTTAATTCCAGGGACATGGTCGTGGAAACTCGGTAATAAGAGGGTGACAGTTACCCCAAGGTTGGTAATAGACTTTTTGATGATCGTTGGTCTTGGTGTTGGAGAGTGCATGGATGCCAAGAGGAGTTTGGCGGTACGCGGAAGACAATTCTACGGCCTTGGCGCATGGAATTTTTCTAGAAGAGACTGTCAAAGACGTGAGGCTCTTTGAGCAAATGCTAGCGAGTCGTTGCGTTCATCTGAGTGGATGTGTTCAATCCAAGCGAGCACTGAACGCGACGCGAAGGTAGTGGATGTTCATAATGTATTCATTCAAAGAAACATGCGCTTTTTGCGCTCATCTATCGCTATGCTCTATCATAATTCCCAAACACTCTCCTCTCACCATTAATTACTCCAACCGTCCAGCCTCACTAGTCTCATCCCTCGACTGCTTCAAAAACGGCACCAGCGTCGTGCCCCCCGTCCCCGTCAACTCCTCCCCATTCTTCTTCGACGAACTACTCGCCAAATTCTGCGGTCCATCCTTCCGCCCGCTCCTCGCCGGCAGAATAATATACCGCGTCACTATCTGTATATGCTTGTTCCTAAACACCGTGAGCGCCTCTGTAGCTGCTGTGAAAGCCGCTTGAAGACGTTCTTGACCGGGTGTTTGGGATGCTAGTTCGCGAATACTGCCCTTGCGAGCAACGTGTGTGAGAAAGCGACGGTGAGGACCGGGCATGTAGTCCTTTACAATGTCGTGATAGCTTCGTTCACCCGCTTTTTCGGTGTTGTTACCGCTGGTAATGTGCTCTACGCCCAGAACAACATCGAAGAATTGGATCAGGGAGCTTTGGCCGTTACTCCCCCCTCGAAGATGCCTCCACTCGCCCTTCCCATTCCCTTCATCGTAAAAAACCCCCTTGGGCAGACCCGCTGCCTCCATGTTCTTACTCCCCGCCAAAAACGGACGAATCTTATAGTAGAAGGTCATAGGATCGCACTTCTCATACATACGCTCTAACAAAACGCCAACACTATCGATGCAGGTCTTTAGCTGTTCGAGAGCAGAGATTATAACGTCGTAGTCGCGTGTCTTGACGGCTTCAAGCGCTTCCATCATTTTGGGGATGATGGTACCTGCGCGAGCTTCCATTGCGACACTGATGAGGAGGAACCATTTTTCTGATTCGGTGCCGGTGAAGGTGTGTAGGGTGTCGAGATGGTCGAGATCAGTGAAATCATTGCTTGAGGAGGAGAAGTTCCATAGGTTTGCAGCGGCGTACGAGAGAACGGGAGGGAGTTCGAGATGTTTAGACACAGCGAGGAAGGGAACAGTGATTTGCGGGGGAAGAACCTAATCAACACCGTTAACACCCATCAAACTAAAGTATCAGTAGGTAGCTTACCTGCGCAGGCTTCTCTCCACCCCAAACATAAGCATGCGTCAAGAACGCCAAGATCGAATACGCCCTCCTCCACTCCGCCTCAGACCGTAATCTCTCCGTCGACAGCACAGGAAGCGTATCAACAGCACGTCTTATATCAAAGTACTTGATCAACGCGGGAAGATGCTGAATAACAAGCTCCCATGGCTCATAGTAGGAATCGGGTAATTGTTTGAGGGGACTGTGCTCAGGGAGGAAAGCGTTGCTCGTCACGGCGAACTCTTTTAGTTCGGCTGTGAGCTTGATGCGCGGAAGTTGGTACGTAACAGCGTGTGGCGACATGTTGAGCTTAATTCTTTTAAAAATAGAGTAATGCAGAGAAGCTTGAATGGAATTAGTAAAGAAAGACAATTCTTAGAAAAGCATCAGTCTAAAATACAATTACTCAAACCATGGGTTATTTCTTGTTTTTCTTACTTCCGTCTTCCGTATACTTGAACCTCCGTCTCCGGTCTCCGTGAAAAAAGTCTCATCCGATCCGTGTTGTGTCCGCGTGACCAATCGCTGTACCTCGCTATATCTAAAATGGATAATGACGTCCACCACGCGGATGTCGGGATGCGGATGTGCGGATGGACACTAGATCCGTGCTTCCGCTAAAAAATTGGTGGAGGCTTCACGGAACATAAAGTGATTTCGCAATCCCACTCACAAACGGATCATACGAGTTCAAGCACATCAGTTCATTACATCACACTATCCTTTTTGTTTATCATTATTTGTTAACTACAATGGAACTGTCTGGATTCGTCGAGCGTCTGAGGAGCGGTGCTGCCGCCAAGTTCCCCAGCGATGCTAACTCTCTCGACTTTGCCCGCCATTTGGACTCGCAGGATAAGCTAAGCCATCTTCGGGATGAGTTTGTCCTACCTACCAAGAAGTCCCTCAAGAAGAAAGCCCTCGACGGTTCACTTCGTGCGTACACTCATCCTACTGCTGAAGCTCTATACTAATTGTTTCAGCTGGCGCAGCTAATGGCACAAATGGTCATAGCAACGGCAACGGCTCAGCAGCCGATGATCAACAATGTCTCTACTTCGTCGGCAACTCTCTCGGCGCTCAACCAAAAGCTGTTCGAGAATATCTCAACGCTCAGCTCGAGACATGGGCTTCTATCGGAGTGAACGGCCACTTCAGCACTCTCGACAACTCACCGCTTCCAGCATGGCAGGACCTCGCTGAGGACTGCGCCGTCAAGTCTGCAGACCTCGTTGGAGCGTCTCCGCATGAGATTGTCATCATGAACACACTCACAGCGAACTTGCATCTCCTCATGGCGAGCTTTTATAAGCCGAGTGAGAAGAGACACAAGGTTATTCTGGAGTGGAAGCCGTTTCCTAGTGATCACTATGCTATTGAGAGTCAGGTCGTTTGGCACGGTCTTGACCCTGAGAAGAGCATGGTTAAGATTCATCCTAATGAGGATCACATCATCACAACTGATTTGATTCTCTCAACTATCGATGAGCACGCTGAAGATACTGCTCTTCTTCTCCTCCCCGGTATCCAATACTACTCCGGCCAACTCTTCGACATCCCCCGCATTACAGCCTATGCACAAGCAAAGGGTATCGTGGTCGGTTGGGATCTCGCCCACGCCGCTGGAAACGTGGAGCTCAAGCTCCACGACTGGAACGTTGATTTCGCATGCTGGTGCACGTACAAGTACATCAATGCAGGCCCGGGTTCCATCGCAGGCGCTTACGTGCACGAGCGCCACGGTAAAGTCGAGCTCAACGACGCCACCGGCAAAGCTACCTACCGCCCCCGTCTGATGGGCTGGTACGGCGGCGATAAGAGCGTGCGCTTCAACATGGACAACAACTTCATCCCAACCTCCGGCGCAGGCGGCTTCCAGCTCTCCAACCCCTCCGCCATCGACCTCGCCAGTCTCTCCGGTGCTTTATCCGTGTTTAACAAAACAACCATGCACGATCTGCGCTCTAAAGCTCTGGTGTTGACAGCGTACGCGGAGTATCTGCTCGATCAGATCTTGGCTGAGTCTTCAGACGCAGAACTGTTCCGTATCATCACACCGAGAGATCCCCTGCAGAGAGGCACGCAACTTAGTGTGTTGTTGAAGGATGGATTGTTGGATAATGTTAGTGCGGCGTTGGAGGAGAATGCTGTGATTTGTGATAAGAGGAAGCCGGGTGTTATTCGCGTGGCGCCTGTGCCGCTGTACACGAGGTTTGAAGATGTTTGGAAGTTTATGCAGATTTTGAGGACGGCTTTGTCTTAGATGAAAAGATAGATAATGTGTTAATGAAGCCTGATTTTTGGTTATGTTTAGAGTCTAGTGATGTCTACTGAAGGGGTTGTTGATTGCGCCAGTTGATGTGCGCAATCATCCATTGCTGGAGGTTCTCTTCATATCTCAGTTTCTTGATTCTCTCTCTGAACCGCATACCGTACAGCATTGAAACCGCAAGATGACGACGTTTCCAGGCATTGAGCCATATGATCTATCACATCACATCCCGCATATCATCGTCTCACTCGGCTAGACATGGCATTCCATACCCGAGGGCCAACCATCATCTTATCATGCACCACGACGCGCAATCCGCGTCGGATCTGATATCAGGAACATACCCGACTGATCTGACACCTCCGAACTTCCGCACCAACCGATTCGTCGTTGACGTTTCACAGATGATGTGTCAAGTCAATACCACCGCCCGCATCCAACAGCGCAAACAAGTTCAGAGCCGACCCCGAGTCAGCTTCGTTCCCCAGCGGTCCGCCCCAGTAGCTTGGATCAGGTGTCTGCATCATACTCTCGCTCAACCCCAGAAATGCTGAATCCAAGTCGCCAAATAACGGGGATCCGACATTCTGTAGCCCGTTATGCTGCAGGAACGTTCTATCAAGTGATTCGCGCCCTCTAGAAGATGGTGTAGTTATTGATTGGCCTGTAAAGGTGGGTGACGAGTCCATCGTGTCGGACGGTATGAGGCCAAAGAGTTGGCTTGAGTTTTCCGTCCGTCGTTGCCGTTCGGCGAGCTCGCGCTTTTCGAGGTACTCGAGGGCCGTTGTTAAAAGGGATTGGGCGATGAGGGAGTATTGACCGGCGTGAGTGTCGTGCTTGGAGCAGTGGTCTAGGGCGTGGATGGCCATGCGGGTGTATTTCTCGAGGACACGGCCAAAACCACCAAGGAGACCGACGCCAAGAACAAGAGAGCTAGCAAATAGCCATGATCTGCCGTAGTTAGAACCAATTGTCGTAAGTAGTATGTTAATGGAGACTTACACAAGAATGGGAACATGCCCAACAAGAATCCCCTTCTGAATGAGATCCAATATCGGATCAACCATCAAACTCGCCGCGTCAATACAAGCATCAGCAAGTTTCGACTTCCCACTCGTCAAAGCAGATCTCCCATTTGAGTTGACCGAACCATCCGACAATCTTCGACAAAGCTCATACATGAGAAATGGTCTCGACACCAGCATGACAGCGTAATAATACGTCGCCAATATCTGACAAGCACCACTTGCCTGCGCTCTATCCTGAACCTCCGGATTCGCAACTATGTCCTTAAGCTGCTTCAACCACCGCGAGGACCAATCTCGTAGTTGAAGCGATATCCCCTCTGTAAGTTGCAGCGAGACTTTGCGCCGTGAGTATATCTCTGTGACAACACCCTCAAGCACCAAGAATATCTGCACAGATGCATTAAGCAGATCCACTGGTTCTTCAACGTTCTCATCTGGACTTTGATACGGAACTGTACAGTCAACGTCCGACGTAGCAGGCGGTCTGCCCATCGACGAACTCAGAAAGAGATCAACGACACGAATACTCTTCCAAAGCCGATCGCGCTGTCTATGGATATCAGGCCCAAAACGCGCGTTGACTTCCGTTCTGTGTATGCCGATAGAGTAAGCTGCGCGTACAGCTGTTCCGAAGAAGAGAAATGCCCCGTTGATCTGACATGAGCACAGCATGTAGAGTGTAATCAGCGTAAACATCTGGACAGTTGAGACGCTGAGATTGCCGGTGAGGTTAGAGTATGCTTTATCGCGCGCATACTCAAAGTAATCCTGTGCACACTCCTCATCATTGATCTTCATCCCGATGGCGAGGACGAGGAAATTGACGATGGTTGTAGCGTCGTCTTGCTTCGGGTCCATGTTCGCCCAGAGGATGAGATCATCTTGAAGGCGTCGGTTATCGAAGAGATCCACGAGGCCGGTCGCAATGGATAAGTAGTTCGATACTGCGAGGGGGATGTCATCTGGGTGCACGATTGGTATGCGGTTATCACCCGGTATTCGTCTCGACTGATGCGCCGTCGCATTTTCAAGAACTGAATACCGACTTGACTGCGGCGCAAAAGCATTCTGTCCAACTCTTGTGGTAACGAGTTGTCTCACGCTCTGGAAGAACGAAAGAGGCGCACAATCGCCGACGAATATCAACTTTCCCTGCGCATCGCAAACCAACCTCGCCTCCCTCGGAACCTCCGTCTCATCCTCCGCATCAATCTGTCCTCCACCATCTCTCTCAATCTCCCTCACAGTTTCAGCAGCAGGCGTAGAAGGCGTAGTATGTCTCGTAGACTGCGCCCTTTCCGAAGTCTGCGGTGACCGCACAGAATGCCCTTTACGCCGCCGCTGGGGAGAATAGTGGCAGTCATGCGGCTTCTGGCGCCGCGTGCAGTAGCTGCATGGTAATTTGCCGTCGCACTTGACTTTGCGGGATTTGCATCCGTCGCAGGCGTTGGCGATGCGGCTGCGGATGTAGCGCTCTGGTTCTGAGGGTTGCATGCTCTGATGATTCAGTGAATTGTCTTTTTTCGGTGAAGCGTGCGGTGCGGAAGCCGGATGTGCAGGAGGTGAGAAGGGCGGAAAGACGCGGATGTTCGGACTTGGGAAATTGTTAGTGCGGGCCGGCTTGAGATTATGGGTCTTGGCTTGAGGTTGAGAATGGGGAATTATATAAAATGCCTGACTGTCTTATTTTACATTGGAGAATTGATACCAGTTATGGAAGGACTGTTGGGAAATGAATTGTATCCGAAGGTTTGACGAGGTGGTATTCGGTATAAGTGATAAACCAATCGCATGTGCATCTTGTGCATGTTCACATCCGACAATGACGGCACAGCGGCTATGTTCTGCGGATCAGCACTACCGTCCACTGGAACAGGTTCTCACTCACAACACGCTCAATGGACCAGCCTCAACTCAACTTCACTCATTAGTAAAACAACGGCATATCACTATTATCCCATTTAATCCATCTAAAATCAGTTACTTTTCGATTTTTGAGTTTCCTGCTAATGGCTATCGTGAAGTCCCCATTCGCGATCGCTCATTGATGTCTGTCTCAATCTCATCTGTCCCGTCCAATACCGAACCCAGCTTGCTTCACTGAACCGATCTAAGTAGTACTGGTCTTCTGCTTCTTCGCGCCACCCTCACCATCATCGCCAGCCTTGCGCTTCATGCCAGTCTCATCATCCTGCTCTGTCTCATCATCTCTATCTGTCTCAGCATCAACGCCAGAGTCTTGTTCCTCAACCTGACTCTCCACATCATCAGACCAAGCGCTGACCTCACCCCGAGCTCTGGCCTCGACACCAAGACGCAACTGCTCATTCCGTTCGTGATAGCCATCATCTCCATATCCATACCCATGTTCCAGTTGGTGGTATATAAAGTCCATCGAGTGTTCGAATGCCAAGAGACAAGTATCCCTCAACCTTTCTGGCGTGTAGCTCAGTTTTTCCTCAAGCCTATCAGTTCCCTTTTCAAAGTCAGCGTCAATCACCCTTAGAAAGTGATGGCACCCTGCGACGAGGGCATCTTCACTGTCAGCCCAGATTTTCTTGTCCTCGGGGAAGTTCAGCATTAGCTTGGCAGCGATAGAGAAGACATGACCTAGGCGAGGGGCGATGCCATCGTGATGTGATATGGGGGACCCGTCATAGTCTTGCCCTCCCATGTCGTGCATGACTACCCAAGCATAGCGGTTGAATCCCTGGTGCCACGCAGTTTTGATCATCTCAAAGATGCAGACCTCACGGACTGCACCTGTCATCCATTCAGGCAGGTTGATGTCCTTGGACAGCTGCATTGCCCACTTGGTGCAGCAAATTCTCTCGACTTCATCATGGTGACTCCAACGAAGCTTGAGTATGTGAACCGTTGCTGGCGCTCTGCGGTTCAGTCTGTTCTTGACCATGTGGTTAAAGTCCGAAGAAGACGGTCTGGCTCAAGCGGCCAATCCAGAATCAGAGCTTTGCAGCAGCACTTTTGCATACCCGCATGCATCACCTTGGTGTTGACATTAGCCACAAATATCTCCAGTCCAGACTGAGGGTTGTTCCATTCTCGAATGATACGATCAGTCGCAACTGTGCTATCCGAAGTGCGAACAGTGCCGACATCGAATCCAGCCGTGACGAACAGGCCAACAAGAACGCTATGGGATGTCAGCAAATTCGCTACACGATTTTGAGCAAGCCTGCTCTAATGGGAGCGATCGATGTGCAACTTACCATTGGATCCACGAGTCTTCGACATACACGAGAAGTCGTTCCTTTTTGTCCTTGCAGTACTTGATCGCCAAGTCTAGCGCTCGCGTCATGATGGGACTGCGGTAGAGAAGCCAGCCGATCGTGACACTCCTGCTGCCCAGTGCTTTCACACTTCTATCCAGTTGGTTCTGCATGTAGAACGGATCAATACCACAGCTTTCATCACCATAGACCGTGTCGTACAAATTGACCATGGTGATCACGTCGGGGTTGGTATCGTCCTCAATCTGCGACCTTGGAACGCTCGGATCGTTGAGTCTCTCGATGACACTCTTTGCATTACCGAGAGTACCTGGGAAGAAAGCCGTGCTGGATTTCAGAACGGAGTTGTTGCGCCAATCGAAGCAGGCCAAGAGTGCCTTGCGGTGTTCCATCATCCCTTCATCTGTCTGGTTGCACACCTGTTCCGAGACCTTGGGTTTGATCTTTGCAACAAGACAAGCAATGGGGTTTTCGTCGTGGAAGTCGCATTCTTCAATGACAATAGTAGCTGAGAGCTTACCAGTACCTGGTCTTGCTAAATCCACAGCACGTTAACAACATGACAAGCTAAAGCAAGCACACGATCCCAAGCAGGAGTGCTTGAAACGGTCACTGGAATGCAGGAAGTACACTTACAGTTCATCGGATGTCTCATCAAGGCGGCAATATCGAGTCCTTGGAGAGAGAAGGTGACCCGAGTCTCGGTCTCACGAGATCTCGCGAGGAGTTTGTCGAAGTCCGGCTGGGCATGCAGGTTCTTGGCGCTAGCGACTTCAGCCTTCAGCTCCCATTCAAGAAGTTGAGGCATTCCAGGTTTCCGCAGTTCCCTGTGGCGCTGGGCAACAGTTCGAGTTGGGCGCGTGGTTGTCAAGGACTCTATCAACATTGTGTTGATCTTGATCGTGTCGAGCCCTTTAATCGGTTGCGGGTCAACTAGAGCTTCAGGTGCATCCGCATCCACCAAAGACGTCCGCTGATCAGTTTGGGGGTTAGCCATAGCATTGCCAGGCTCCTCATTTGACAGTGGCGCAGTATCAACTTCAGATTGGTCTTGATTCATTGCTGCGGGGGCAGGACAGTGATAACCTGGAAACTCAGCATAAGAGGAACTCTGAGGGGCAGTCTTAGTAATCCATTTCGATGCACTTCGTCGTTTGAGTAGATAGTAGAACAACAAAACCGCGCGGTAGAGGTCTTCCGTGGAGAAGAGTCCAGCGACAGCGGGTGTTGTCCCACCGCCGATTGTTTCAGGGGTTGGAAATCGATGAGCGTAGGCGTCTTGATCTCTGGTGTAGACACGATTGGGGTCCCAATCCTGAGAGGCCAAGAGAAGTATCTGAACAGCATGCGCTAGGATAAAAGCGCAAGGCGAGATCTTGCCCGGCTCGCCAGGCGTAGAAACGGTTTGGTTGAGCACAGGGATAAAGGTGGGCTTCGTGCAAAGTTTTGCGACATCATTGATGAACTGCCGAACTTTTTCATCGCTGTGGAAAGTACTCAAAACTTTTATGGGGGCCATACCATCAATGTCGATCATGGCGATGTTCGTATCGATCCTGCTTTTGGAAGTCGCGAAATCGTGTGTTGAGCGGTTCAATGAAATTCTGAAAGTCTTGGTCGGCTTGACTCGCTTCACGCATGGTCTTCTAAACCTGCGAGGAATTTCCGCCGTCGTGTCTGTTGAAGTAGGATTGAGGCACCAGGTAGTAGTTCTGCGCAACAAAGGCAGCCTGGTAAACGATGTCTGGAACTGCAGAAGAACAATGAGCATGTGAGGTGATGATACGGAGGTGCATGAAACTTACCAATGACATCGATATAACAGCTGAGCTCCCTGATGCTCTTGAAGGCGCAGTACTGAGCAAGGTGAATGGGATCCTTCATTTCAACAGTCCACACCTTGTTGATCAAGACACCCAACTTTCTCTGAACTTCGAGATTGGGATCGCTCAAATCATGAACATCAGCTTGTGTGTGTTTGGTATGAGAATAGTCACAGTGTTTGCCAATCCATTGTGGAAAGGAGATTCCGCGGTCATGTACATGCTCCTTGTTTTCGCTAAATAGGCGCATCAAGCTTATGAAATGATCGTCGCCATCGGAAGAACAAGAGTTGCTTAGTCCTCTAGCCATTTCTAAAGGAAAAGCGGGTTCCGGTGCAAGGAATTGCTGCAGGCTGGAGGCAAGAGAGTGGTGTCGAATGAAGATGACTCTGAGCACCTCTGCTTGAATGTTCGAGAATTGGCGGAAGTAGAAAGGGTGAAGAAAGTGGGTTAACGATTCCGAGCACGGCTGCTCGGAATTGCTCGATCTGTAAGATGGTATCTCCAAGCGACTAACTCGGCTGACGAGGGTCGTCGTAGCAAACGATTCCAAGCAGGTCTGTTTCAAAAGGGGCGGCTGCTCACAATTCCGAACAGGCGTGCGTAAACCACGACCTCAAGGGCAAAAGAGAAGGGGAGGATAGAGGAAGAAGAAAAGCAAAGTGAAGCAGACCGAGGAGGATAGATTATATACCCAGCTGTGGTCACGTGAGAGCATGCCTTTGGCGCTTGTTTTGAGAAAGTGAGGGTATCACGGTTCGCTGATGGTGCGCAAAGGCTCAAAACCTCTGGTGTTGAGGTAAACGATGCAGACGTGTGGCTTGAATTAGCCCGAAACGCACCCGGAATTAATTTCACCATCGTGAAATGAATTCTAATAGGCCTTTTGCATTTTTCGATCCGGTCATTGTTCTTCGACCCCAAAGGCCCGTCCTCGTGTTATTGGATCCAGTCCTGCACGTACGTACAGATGGTGGATTGTCTGACAGTAACGCGTACCGCCATGAAACATAACAAGATTTGAAGAGAAAGTAGGACCTCAGGCGATAAATGAAAGCTCTATAACAGGTTAATAGCAAAGAGGCTTGCTGTGACCATCAGCGGCAGAAGATTATGAGCGGCGCAGCGGTGACTTCCTCATTGAACTGCCGCACTTGGTTCAAGAGAAACGTTGATGCGAGTCGCATTTTCTTGATGAGTGACGCACTTGAAGGCGAGGTCATTCACAATGCCGTTGCGTGCTTTGTAGTTCTGGAGTCGGCGATTTTGCGAATCATGTGATTTACGCGGGTAGTTAAGGACTATGCCCGCGCCATGTGTGAAGTCTGGACGTTTTCGACTGAAAGATAAATCTTGTCATATTGTGGAGTGCTCCTGGATTGATTGCCATCCTATATTGAGTACTCTATCACCTTTTGATCGAAGATCGTTCTGGGAAAGGTCCCTGGATCTGGTAGACTAGCTGTATCTTGCGTCACCAATAACGGTTTCCCCAGACTATTACTTATGGCTGGTATACTTTGACTCAACTAAACATTGAGGAGTTTGAACCGACTTCTCATGCAAAGCTCTGCTTCTGCCATTGCCATGTCGGCTCTGAGGCTCTTAGCTAAACTCTTGCAGAACGAGTTTCGAGGAAGAAAAGAAGGAGCCAGATTATTTCACAAAGGCTGCATCACAAGTCAGCTGGCAATTGCCGAATGAGGAAAAAGCAGACAATGGTAACAAATATGATATGACACTTCACGTGCCATCCAACTTGTTCTTTGGACTCTTCCAGACTCAATCTTGGGGCAGTGGTGTTGAGATACCCCGCAGTTCTCCGCGTTCGTCTCCTGATATGAGCACTCGGCTGACAGCTGTTCGCATTTCCCGTTATAGCCGTTACTCTGGGGTAAGTTTCCGGCCAGAATTGTCAATCGAGATGTAAATTATACATTTGTCTCCATGATCATCAAAACTGGCGAGACTCGAGTTGTTGGAAGTATAACCTCTTCACGCTATCGCTTAAGTCAAAGAGACCAAGTAAACTCAATTCACAGCCCGTACAACGTTTGTTAGATTTTTGGTCACATTCCTCCCCGGCTTCACCCTCCCTTGATGCACCCGGAATCCTCCGGATAATGTTGGGTGACAATCGCAGAACTTTAGTAAGCCAAAACGCAAACCTGCATTGATCGTGTGATCTGATACTCTTCTTGTATTAGCCAAAAGTCTACGGAATCGATGGAGAGCGAGGCACGTAGGTGGCTCCATAATTCGACGTAACAGCTTGTAATTGTGCATAAGTATCGAGTGATGCCCGGCAATCTCTCGGGAACTGGATTTCTTTTATTCTCTGCACGTCACCACATATACTCAGTGCTACAGACTACCTCTTAACCAGAATCTCCAATCTTGTGACTGCAATTAAAGAAACTTCTCATCTAACACTTCTCCATATTCATCGCCAAACCAATCATATAACCTCCCATCTCAATACACCTCTAGCATCAATCATGGCATGGGATTTGGAGATCGGAACACCTTGCTGGGTCGCAACCGGTGACGTCGAGATGCACAGACAGAGCGTCACGCCCCGTCGAGCTACACCCAAGTACTTCCAAATCCCTGACAAGATCGACATGCCTGGAGCAATATACGAAGACCTTCTTGAAGATGTTCGAGAAGGTCTGGAGGAGATCTTTGATCACCCAGGCTCCCGTGCACCGTTCATACCGGGGTATCAAGATCGTGCTGATGCGATCGCCCGTGCGAAGCTGTTGCGCGAACATGGCCAGAAATGCCCGAATGTTATGATGGTCCATCTGAGGCCTCCCTCTGGAGTCATCTCTCATCGAGAGTTGAATGTCTATGCGCGCAAGGTTGCTTACAATGGAGAGGGACTGAGGGTGGCGAAGAAGAAGGTTTATGTGATTTGTGAACCCTTTACCAAGAGAAACATTGATCGAGTCGAGCCAGTCCAGTTTGAGTGATGAGGGCAACAAGTCGGAAACTTGGTGTAGCATGGACGGAACAGGCACTTATTTGGTTGGTTTATGTTGGTAACAGGGTAATCTTTCGCAGATTCTGCTGACAGGGCTTTGTCATTTTGTTAAGATTGATCACATCAGGTCATTGTAATACACATGAGATTAAGGGCGAATAACATTATGCACGACTATGAATCTATCATACGATGTTGTTGATACCGTGCTAAACCCTTCTGATTCCCACCCACAGCAGACCTCGATGTCACTCAAAAGATTGTGTCTTCGTCCAACGGAATTTCTATGTCCTGGACTTATTCCCCCGGTGGCCCATCACAGTCCGATGTCCAAAATAGTCGTCCAAGGAGGTGGATTTACTGGCGCAAAAGCTCTTGAGCCTCAAGAGAATTTCCTTGGCCTGCACAGCACCGGTTATACAAGTCGCCTTGATAGACTCCTCGATCTGGGCGAAGTCGACATTTCCATAGGACTTGATCCAGTCTTGAACGCTCAGGAAGATCTGGGCGGCGTCAAAATTGTGCCCAATGCCTTCAAAGACCAAGCGGGCATCAGCCGGATCGACGATTAGTCGTTCCTCACCCAACTCATCATCTTGATCGCGATCATAGATCAGCCAGACAGGATGTCCAGGCGCAACAGCATCAATGACGATGACATAGCCAGTTTCGCGCCAGCCCGGCTTATTGTTCACCGACTCCCCAACAGGGAGAATCAGTTTAGGAAGAGATTTGCCGGCTCCAAGGGCTGAGTTCTCGAGAGAAAGGAGCGCCTTGTGAGCCTCGCCGTCAATTTCTTCATAGCTCAGGCCCCGAGGGTATATTCCAACATGAAAGTCGCCTTTGTCATTGGCGACCAGATTGAAATTTTTAACTTTGCCAAAGTCCATGAGGCGACGGTGGGCGCAGATATCCGCAACATTTGCAAAGTCCGTGATGGCGAGCTTCTGAAGCCACTCAAGACCTGACTGGAGCGGGTTGATGTCGAGCTTATCAGCTTTGCGTAGGTACTGATCCAGGCTGTTATCGTGAGCGGTTGCTTCCTCGACCTTTCGAATGTATTCATATGGGGAAACTGGGCAAAAATTCTTTCCTTGGAAAGGGGTACCAAGTGCCGCGCGGATCTCAGCGAAGCGAGCATCAGACATCTCGTCCTCCTCGGACATCTCGTCTTCCTCCATTATATCGGTTACCACTTGCGATTGAGCCTGGCCTAGAAGCTCAGTGACGCACGCCAATGTTGCCTTCTTGGCCTTTACGGAACCGGTGAGACCCGTCGCCTTGATAGACTCCTCAAGTTGGTTGAAGTCGAGGTTTCCGTAGGACTCAAACCAGTCATTAATACTGGGGAGGATCTGAGCAGCGTCAAAGTTCTTCTTCACTCCCTTGAAAACCGGGTCAAGTTCATCCGGGGGGATGTAGTGTCGATCCTCTTTATGGGAAGCCAGCCGATCCCAGATCAGCCAGACAGGATGCCCAGGTGTAATGGCATCAACGACCAGGACATAGTCGGTATCGTCTTTACATGGGATGCCACTTGAGGTCTTGTATTCGAAGCGCAACTGTCCGATGGGTAGCACTGCAGAAGGAAGTGACGATTCGGGGGCTTTTCCATCTGCGAGTACAAGTTGGACTTCGGACCCGCCGACGAACTCAAGAGTCAGTAGACCTTCATGGAGACTTTCGTGATCTAAAACTGGCGGTTTATCCACACTCATAGCTGTAGGCCGTGGCGAAACAGTAAGGATGTCTTCACCAGTGCACAGAATGAATTCCGGTAGGCGATCCGAGGTCAAGGCGTGTCGATGGCCGATAACAGAGACAGGGTCTGCAAAGTCCAGTGCAGCAAGCTTCTCAAGCCATTCCTTCGGTGTCTGACTTGGAGATGTATCATAACAGTCGTCGGTGCGGTTTGCCCACCCTTCTCTCGACACCTTCAGGTACTTGGCCGGGGAAACTTCATCATGGATCTTGTCGTCCTCCATGGTATCGGTTGTCACTTGCGATCGGGCTTGGTGGAAGGGTCTCAACAGCTTGGATAGCAACGGCTGTCGTGTTTACCTGTGAGACAGTCTATGAATTAGTAGTGTTCTCTAGTATACCACCACGGCCTTTATGGATGTTCGTACCGATCGTATTGTGGGCACCTGAGCGGGTGCCAAAAGTTTCTTGTCGATTGGAATCACGTGTCTTGACCGAATGTCAAGTCGCTGGGTTGATAATCGTAGTGTTTGGGGTAGGAAAAGGTTGAGATGTTTTCGATAGAGATCAAAGACTGATGTGGTAGAAGGGAAGAAATCCTTTGATGGTGAGAAAAGGATGAAGAAGGAAGAAAGAAACAAAGTCGAAACAGAGAGAGAGAGGCGTATTTATTATCTGGTTTGGCGCTAGCGAACAGTTGCGAGTCTTTGCCACTGGCTCCAATGTTGTGCTGCCTGCCAGTGCCAAAGTATCCTCTATCACCTAGAGATGAAAGCCGGTAAAAGGGATGTAGTAACACTGACTTATTCACCTCTGATGATTCCTTTACGCACTGCGCACTGGTGTTCGCTTGTGATCTGGCACAAATATGATGGGCTAAGAACAGCACCCGCTCCTATGTTTCATCCTGTGCATGATGCCACAAAATGAAGATTCTTTAAATACACATTAAATGATGTAAGCCATATGCCAAACTATGTAGTCATTTGATATCACAAAGTATAAAGGCTCTCTTTCAAGGCAAGGTATGCGATACAAGCATCAACTACAAGACTATAAACCCAAAGCACCACACCCAGTAACAGAGTCAGAGTGCAGACAAACCCAAGCGTTCAAATTTCTGGGGCTACTCGCACGCTTTTCCAAGACTCGGGCTTTCCATAGAACAATGATTATATCGTTATGTTCTACTCACAAACGTGAACAAAGGAATTTGCTTAACGCAAGACTGAACAAGTTTCGCTGCTAGTTATGAGTTACAGCAGAAAGCGCCCCAGCTGAGATATTCAGGGAGATTGACGAAGCGGAGGAATAGCTATCGGCCATTCAACATTTCAAGAAACGCGTATCGAGGCAGGATATTGCCCAAGGTGAGATTTCACCGAACCTGACGCTGATTACCACATGAACGTGAGGTTAAAGCCTAGGCCCTGATGATGCAAAGTGCTCAAATCGAAAGGTCATCTGGCGCCGGCATTTTTGAAGTATCCTTGAAGGACACCGCTGCCTCATTATCCCCGAGTTCTTTTCTTTCGATAAGACAATGTGTGGTATCACAGAATTCGTGAAAGGCTGGGCCTAGATCAAATACCTGCTGAACCTCTTGAGCTGTACTTGGAACTCAGAGGTAATGTAACCATTTGGTACAGCATGTGCTTGACAACCTACATGGACCATAGATTTATCTAACTCCATAGAGACCTTTCCAAGAAATTCAAACAACCCGGTTTGTAGAAAGCCAATCGAGCGGATGTTTGAGGATCTGAGATCAAGGGACGACTTGGATCAAAGAATGGGCGAGACTCCCGCTAGTCAACTTTGAGCTATTCTCAAGTACAGAACGCGGCACCGAAAATGGGATGACTTGGGTGTACATTGCTGAACATAATCATGGACATGATATAGAACTGAACACGCCAATGCTCACAGAAACAAGAATACTTGATGGTGCAGCATGGGCGAGTTGGGGATGCGTGCTAGACGCTGGATTCGTAGGTGGTGGCGCCTGGGAAGCCTGGGATATGCTATGTCAAGGCTCTTAACTTCAGCAAACCATTATTGATACATTTCAATGGATCTTAAATGACCGACATGATTTCACAGAGCTTGGAGACAACTAATATATCCCAAGAAACATGTGGGCCAGTCATCCAGACGATACTCAGCACCTCTTGGGTACCATTGTATAGAACTCTGGTCAGATTTCAACTACTAGGCGCTCGACAGATATAAGAACGATTGAATGCCAGCAAGAGAGAAGAGAGAAGAGGGACAATAAAAGAAATTGGAAGTAAGCTTTACTCCAAGAGACTGATATATGTTCTCCTTTGCAATAGTTCTAAGAACCGGATACTTGGGACATAAAGACCAAGACACGGTGGGATGGAGGAAGGCTACTCCAGTAAGAATTTGAGGGTAAGCATTTAGAAGGTTTTGAGTACAGCGCTGTGCTTCGTCCTATTTCCATGAACTGGCAAAATTTAGTACTCGAAGCCATTTGTAAGACCTAGAGTTTGCGAATGACATAAACCGATCAGAGAAAGGATTTGGCTTCTCTTTTTGACTCCGTCTGGTCCCGCCGTCAGTACAAATTGCGAAACCTCAATTAGTCAACATGCGTCAAAAAAGATACCCGACTTCACCGTATCAGTGAGTTCAGACCTGAAAGCTCCCCGTGGAAAAGCGGAGGTCGAGGCTCGAGGGTGATGCTTATGCAAGGATGACGGCCACGGCAAAAAGCCTCTGCAGAAGCTGAACTGTGTGGCGTTCCGGTGAGGGCAGCTCCCTGCACGCGCCACTAATATTCGTCGAACATCACTGACTGTGATTTGGCGATTCTGCTGCACTTGATACCACCTATTCCACTAGTCGACGCCTGGCGAAGTCTCGTATGCTTGTTTGTACAGTTATGTCTCTATGAAGAAGCCACCGCAAAGGTGTTTTCCACTCCCTTCGACAGCTGGCTCAAGCCATGGCATTTTGTTGTCGGTATATTCCGCTCCTTCGAATCCCAGCGCTATTTGCACACAACGGTGTCACGACCGTTTCGTATCCGTTAGTTGGCATCCGTAGCTCAGCGTACAGCGTCCATGTTCCGCGATTCCCATTGTGATAAGATGCTGAACGGTAAGTTACCCGCAGAACACCAGTCAAACGAACATCGAAGTTGCGGATGAGAATAAAGGAAACAAGATGAACCAACTGGGAACTAGGAACTCTTGTTCGCCGCCAACCTCTTGATCAGCCAGGCACGCCGTATCAGCCCAGACAGCCACATCCCACCTGCAATCGGCATCGATTGCGCCCAGACCTAGAACGACATGCCCAGCTTGAGCCAATTCAAGTGCCACTTTCAATAGCCTTGGATAGAAAACACCTTTCATCAAGAGACCCCCCTGTTAGCTGTCATGCGCTATCACCATATAGAACACCCAATGGCGCCGGTTTCCCCTCAAATGTGCAGAGCCTGGTTGCTACCTGAAGAGAGACGGGCACGAGAAGGAGGCTCAAAAGGGCGAGACTCCCGCTGCTGCGCGGAGTTGAGTCTCCATGTCACGAAGCCTCACCATTTCATCCGTGACTCTACTGAAACAGGCCATGGAGACCTTCATACGGAAGCAGGTTGGGTTCATATGCACTCAAGCTATAATTGCCTTGCTCTTCACAGTCCAGTGGACCATCGCCAAGAACCCCAAAGATGACTTTTGCCGAAGATTTGCACACCAAACAACGGTCATTGACGACAAGCTTTACATCGACGGCGGATGGGTCAACTTTGATGACTTCCAGCAAACTCACGAGAACTACTCCAGTATGTCGACCCAGGAGTTTACAGACAAGCCTTTATGGTCACTGACTATACTCCAGATACCTGGCTTGCGTACCACGACCTCAACAACCTCGTCGAACGAGGCGGCGATCTTTGGCCAGACCTGAATATCAGCCTAAGTAAGAACGACAGGTACAACGAACCGCCCTCTTCTCGTTGCTCCTCTTCTAGTCATGCTAACCCCGATACAACAGTATCCCGAGCGTCCACGGCGGCATCCTCTGGGGCGACAGCGTCAACAAGCGATTCTACCTTTACGGCGGCGAATGGAACAACGGTTTCTCCCAAGAACCCTACAGCCTGATCAGTTACGACATAATCTACGACAAATGGGACGACTTCGGAACGCCCGATATAACCCCTCCACCGAAGATCGCCTCGTACGGCGCTGGTGTCGGCGTCTCGGAGACCGGTATGGGCTACTACCTCGGAGGATGGATAAGCAATGCCTCGATGAGCGGATGGACTGGCGACCGAACCATGAGCTCCAACTTCTACACGTACTCGTACGACTCGGAAAAGTTTACACAGGCGGCTAGTCTCAGCAAACAGCCCAGAGCTGAAGGAGGCATGGTTTGGATACCTGCCGGCGACTCTCTCGGCCTACTTGTGTATCTAGGAGGTATTGTTGACCCTTATGGCAACAACACGGAAGCTCCCCAGCCATTCGATGAAGTCTTTGTCTTTGATGCCAAGGGAAACTCTTGGTCAACCCAGAAGACGACTGGAGAGATACCGCAGAACAGGCGTCAGTTCTGCGTCGACGTGGCGTGGGCACCAGACAAGTCTTCCTTCAACATGTAAGTCAGGCCCATTCGTTGTCTCCATCACCAGAATCATGTGCTCACGTCGTTAAAGATATCTCTGGGGAGGATTGAGCGTTCAGCCACCAGTCGTCAACGCAACCTCATTCAACGACATCTACATCCTGACCCTCCCATCGTTCATCTGGGTGAAAGCATACCCCGACCATCACGGGAACGCTACTCTTCCACCAGAGTACGACCACTACAGCGCATCATGCAACATGGTCAAACACATGTCGCAACTATTTGTCATTGGAGGCACCTACACCGACACAGACGCCTGCGATCTAGCGTATGATGCTTGGTCAATGCACAATTTCTGGACCGGAACAAACAACAACGCTGGCAACAACGAGACTTACTGGGCTATCTACAACCCCAACATCACTGAGAACGTCGTGCCCGTCGACGTGTACAATGTCACTGGTGGAAACAAGAAAGGCGGTGCGAAATTGGTGGCCCCCAAGGATGGATTCGACGAGGGAAACAAGCCGCTTCAAGACTTGCTGGGACGTAGGCCGGAAATAGCAGAGCGTTCGCCAACACGATCGATATCCTCCACAACAGGCACGTCAACAGCGTCGCCAAAGCCAACCGAGACAAATAGCCCCGATTCGAAGCTATCTACTGGAGCCATTGTTGGTATTGCAATTGGTGGTGCTGCAGGACTAGCTATTATTCTACTCATATGGTTCTGTATCGGCAAGAAAGTCAACCGCCGTCGTGAAGAAAGACGCCAATCTTCAATGACACAGAATCAGTATCCGGCTAACGGGGGCAACTTGATACATCCTCCCAGTACGGTCAGTCCGCTCACATCGACGGGATATTGGGGCCATACATCTGAGCCCGTGAGCCCGCACCACATGAGTCCTCACCAGTCCATCTCCATTTCACAAGTACCTCCTACGGAGCTTCCTGCAGAACAGCACGGAAATGGATATGGCGTGAACGAGCTCCCACAGTATGAGGTTGGCAGAAAGACACCTGTATCGCCTGGCGTGTCTTCTCCGAGTTGGTCTCCTGGTCCTCCTTCAAGCTATACACCGGAGAGACACAACCAGTGATGTTTTCAGAGGTAGCTTTACATGATGCTTGGCGAATGGCTCAGAGGTATCCTATCATTGTTATGTAAACAAGCGTCGTAATAGTAATGTTGGATTATTGATAGTAACAACTATCCCCTTTTATTAAACCAGAAGTGTATCAATTAAGCTTTTGACTAACTCATAAACTCATACCGCCACAACCTTCTGATTGCACCTAACATTCTTCTCCTGGAACACCAATCTTATCTTATATAGTTATAGAGGTCTATGTATTTCAGTCAATACCTATGAAATAACTCCCTTGAGCATAAGAGGTATTAGTAACAATAACCGATCCTTGCGATGCTCAAGTTGCAAGAAAGCTCTACGGGCAAGAGAACGAAAGAAAAGACCGCGGCGGTACAAGGCTTAGGTTCAATCTCGCGATTGTAGGATGTAACGCTGGGGTGAAGATCGATGTGGTGCTACCGAACTATCTGGCTGTGGGGATTGGAGATCAGAGAGCGAGTAAACTTTGCAGTCAACAAGGGCTCTGCCAATTCCATCTATCAAACCCGTCTCAGCATGAGAGTTGGCCTTCGGCGGCTCTACGAGCTAGCTGTGACTATAATAAGTCTTCGGAATACTGGTGGTAGATTCGCTTAGGGTTTAGCTATTGTTGTTTTAGTGAACGGAAAGGCATGGAGATGTCTTTTCAGCCCTGGATACCGTTCATATATTGAGGAGTTCATGTTCAGCGACACAGACAACTGCAAGGTAAGTTGGGAAAGCTGTATGAACACATATGATTATTCAATGACGAACCAAATAGTACATGCTCAACTACAAACGGCGATGGTGCTTCAAAGCCTATGAAGACTCCTGGCAGTGGCTCCTTAAGCCAGATCCAGTGGCGCTCCACCTGCTGAATTTACTTGCTCGCCAATGATTCTGTGACCAGGAGCCGGTTGCACTTCGTCGGTTTCCTAAGGGGCTTAGGAGCCGTCTCCCCTGAGAGGCCCAGTGTATTACGTATTCATTTGTATTGATGCTAGCGGCGATAGATGCCAGTGCCGTGTCTATCCATCATCACCCAAACAATTTAGCCATTCTATGTTCAAGAAAACGGAAAGTCTGTAAGATGCACTGCTGAGCGGCAAGGCCCGACTCATAGGAACAAATCAACTGCCACACAGAGCCATAGACCGCCAGGTGATCTGAGCCCTGAGACACTGGGATTGTGGGTAAGTGAACACTGGCCACTGAATCTGACCCCACCGTGAACAAGCACTGGCTGCATGCAGTCGAAGTACCGCTGTCTTGACTCTCTGTTGCCTTTCTCCAAATCTGTACCATCTCTCTCTTCTTCCCCCCCTTTCCTCTCAACCCAGTCACCTATCCATATTCTTCACCTTGCAACCATCACCGTTTTCCCTGCCAACTCCATCTCCACCACCCCAAATCCTCGTTCTATACCCCGTTTTACCCCTTTCAGCAACGCATCTCGCAGCTTTCGAGCAGCTTAGCTCAACGTTGGACTCAATTACTGAGCCATCTCGAGTTATCCATCCCCCAGGGCAAAGACAAATCAACGACCGGTACGAGACTTCAAAAATACTGAAAGACGCGGAGAGATCAAAACTAACGACCAATCTTAGGATACTTCAGTCTCATCATATCCGTCACAGGTATCAACAACAATAACTGTACTACGCAATATTTCCAGAATGGCGTCACAAGAAGTGGGAGTCGACAGCCTTGGTCCCAAGGATCAGGAGGTCGCTGAGACCCACCACACCGCCGACTATTCTCGTGCATCCTGAAACCCGTACCGGCATTGCCTCCTTCGATTCTCAGTACCAGCGGTATCGCCCAAAGCAACTTCGCGTCATAAATAGTTTCGATGTCCCACACATTTCGCGGTTCAAAATCTCCGCCGAACTTGCAAGCAAGTACCTGTCGTTTGCCAGCAAGGCTGGCTTCATCTCTTACGCCAATAATGTCCTGCCAGGTATCGTGGGACCTGCCATTGACGTGTTGGCGTCGGATAAACGGGTAGAAAAGATCCGAGAGTACGACGGAACCTCGTTTGCCTGGGGAGCAGATGGTGGCAGTGAAGAACTGAACGAACATCTTTCAGAACTTGAATCGATGCACTTGTATATAAGCGCATTCAGTGACGTCGACCGCGTTCAAACCCCAGTTGACCTGATGTACTTCTACATGCTGCACTTTGAGGTGGCCTCTTGGCTCCATACTTTCGCTACCCTTATCACCAAACCGAAGCTGCTACCATCCGTTCGAAAGGGCTTCATAGGCATTAGGGCCGGGCTTCGCATAGAAATGTTTATCCTTGCTCACGCCGTTCAGATCCTTCTATTTGCCCCCTTGCAGGAGCGTGAGGATATGTCCTACACATCCACAGACTCATACCCTTGTCGCTTTCCGCTTGCATATCCTGAGCCGGGCCCCGATGATGTGAAGGTCTGTGGCAAGTTTAGTCTCGATGACCTCTACCGAGCTCTCCTTCTTATGTTTTTCCTTCTCCAGCAGCAGCCCGGAAAAGGTGCAGATGCCCATATCTCCCAAAGTTCAGAGGTGTGGTTGGGATATACCACGGCTCGCTCTTACTATCCCTGGCATGGAGCTCTTGACCTTCCATCAGTGGAGCGCTTTGCATTTCAGAAGCTTCCTCGAGAAATACAACTCCGCATTATTGAACTTGCAACTTTACACAAGGTCACACCAACTATCCAAGAGGAGCATGATGGACGGATACGAGCATTCCGCAAGATCCGGTGTACATCCGAAGATTCACTTCTAGCCCTCAAATTGACGTCTCGGGGTATGTATCACTTGGTAAAGACTGCGAATTCAGTTGAAGCTATCAGCAGAAATTTCGGCCTTCCTGCGCGGACGGTGAATTTTCGAATGAACGTGGAGGTTGACACATTGCGGATATTAGATATGTACCAGGGCATCCCAGTCTTTTATGATAAACGTGGCGTTCGCGCTCCGCTCCCTGTGCGCAAGCTCCTCTTCATAGAGGCCAGACATAATCGTTATCATGCTGAGGATGCCCTCGAGTCTTTTTCTAACAACAGCCAACACTGCGCTCCTGGTTTGCCGCTTGATAGGCTTCCAAAACTGGAGGAGTACTCCCTGATACTTCCAGCAGAAAAGCAGAGCTGGACGATGGATGGACTTCCGCGAATTAGACCTCAAGGCAACAACGAAACTCCAGCCCATATTGGCACCAAGTGGCAATTCAACTTTTACCGCTACCACAGAGCTACGGAGCTCAACAACGGAGTATCAGAGGGATGCTCAATGGGCGTTCCACCAAACTTTTGTGACGACAGCCATCTCGATGGTAGCGACCCTTCCGACCGTCCTGGGAGCATCCCGTATATCGGAAAGTATGGATATGAGCGCAGCCACGGCATAGTCGGCGGGCTCTGGGCTGGATTCAAATACTTTCAAGAAAGTAAGGAAGCCTACTTTGCGCCTCTCTCATGGACCGAGGTTGAGCCCTTAGTTATGGGTCCCTATGGGGAGAACGGCACTCGAGCCCTTTTTGATGACCACACCCCGCAATTTGTATCTAAAGTCTGGATTATTCGACAGGGCACGACCGCTCCAAAAGGGTGGATCAAGGTCCAGGATGCAGATTCATCAGATCCCCCTGGAGACACCAACTATTGAGGACTTGGAACGCTGTGCGCTTTACGTTGATTCGCATTCAGGACCCAGATTGGCGTTGCCGTTACGCCCTCCACCAGAGATAGATACGTCTCGGAAGCTTGGGAATGCGTTGCCGAATCAAGCTCTTCCCTTTCCTACGTTTTCTTCTTGAAGGAATAGCTATCTACGGAGCTGATTGAGTGAGAATCCGGGTGTCACGCCATTCACGAGTAGCTATAGGGTCTGATAGTTGCTATGTCCAGAAAATATCTGATTGACGGTCTGTACAGTGCATAGTTTTATTGTATGTATGAATAAGAAAGGAAAAACCAAATTTCTGTTCTTGTTTTAGTCGAGTTTTGCAACTCAACACATAATCATGGTGAAAACAGGTGATTGATATTCAAGTATGTTGAAAACAACCATTTCAACTCATATGGGGAATTACATGTAGCTCAGTAAGTATACGAAGATCGGTTCATTGCATGCCAATTGCAGACCACCGATATGGCTTCAGACTGCCTGTGCTGTGAAGGTGAAGACGAAGGAAATTTGTGCTGGCAAGCCAGTACTCTCTTTGCATTCGTTCCTGAGCCTATTGTCCGATGTCATGCACATACCATACGATCAGAATAACGCTGCTCCTTTCTCCTTCCTCGTATATTATTATCACTTTGATACAGTTCCACGTGGTTTGGTCAGTACAAGCGTTCAATGAGGTTGGAAGGTCGTTTCAAACAGAGCAAATCTCTCCGTCGGCATCTTCCTCCTTGGGCCATGTTGGTGGTGACTGACTAGAAATCGTCTATGTCAGTCCCAGTGGCACTGCAGTCGATGGGATTGCCTTCCAGTGCCGCTTGATGCTCATCGACAAACACACTTAGGGCCCTTTGACTGGGCAGAGGCAAATGCAGTGCTCGACCGCGGTCACTCGGGGTGGAAGACTGCGGTATGTGAACCACTTTCATACCCGCGAGAAGCATACCACAGAATTTCTACAGGCGCAAAGAGCAAGTGGAGGTCAACAATTCGACGTTGCTTCCCTGGTCTCAGCGTTGTTTGGGCTCTGAGTCTCTGACACTGAGAGTCGAGGAGCCGGGGCGTCGATCGGAAGAGCAGCAGCTCTAACCCAATCTCAGCGGACGGCCCAAAGACATCCTCTGTGTTTTCTATTCACTGGGATTCCTTACCTCTGCCACTCTTTCCACTCCACTTAATCTCTCCCTCCTCATCCTCAATCTTCGTCTCACGACCCTTCAACCTCATCTTCAACCACTCACCTCTCCGACCGCTCGTACCTCTCATACCATCTGTGGTCTTCCAACCTCTCGGTGACCCATAACAAATGAAATCACCATCCCGACTCAACCCCCGAAGTCATCTCGTTTCCCGAACCATTTCCTCCCACTCAGTGAACCAGTTCACTGTCCTACCATAAACCATACCCTTATCCCTCAACACCACGACTCATCTATCGAGTCATGTCGTATCTCTAACGACCCGAAACGCACTTTCCATCCATCTCCTCCTTAAAAAACACCCCAATATCCTGGGATCTTGTCCACTCATATTAGGTACGATCCTGTAACTATGTCGCAACTTGAGGCACGAAAGCTAACCACTAAGCCTTCAGTGCCCTTACTTCAGAAGCTACCCGACGAGCACATTCATATTCACGTTCCTCCCGCGGAGCATCTACAGGATGGATACAGAGGTTGTGGAGTATGGCAGTATTGCCCGCCAGAACCGGGAGCTAGCGGAGTGGCATCGCAACGCCGACTACTCTATCTTGCATCCTCCAAAGGTCAAGATACCATGGTCCGTCACAGATAGGTTATCATGGTCAGAGATGAGGCGTGTACCAGCAGGCCTTCGAGTGTTGGAAACTCAAACCGACAAGCCCAACAGCAGATTATCTGTGACATGTGCAGCCAAATATTTGTCTTTCAAAAGCGAGGCAGATTTCCTCTCGTATGTCGACGTTGTTGTACCAGATATCGTTGGACCAGAGAATTATGTTCTACACGGCGATGGTGTGAGCTACAGGGACAGGATCAATGAGTATTCCAATACCCCCTTCGCTTTGCATCCGAGCACCCAGAACCAAGACCTTATTGACCATATTGACCATATTCAGAATCAGAATGTACATGATGTCATTGAGCATTCACAAAGATACTGGGGTATAGGTAGTTGTAACTACAAGCCAAAATCTCTCCTCAAATTCTTTCGAGAGAACGCTGCCGTTCGCGAATGGCTCACGACTTTGGCTACACTTCTGACCGAACCGAAGCTTATCCCGACCTTTGTCCCGATCCGTCCTGGAACTGTCTCCGATATTGAGGAGGAGTTTTGTAAAGAGTTATTTATACTTTCTCATGCTGTGCAAATCATGCTCTTTGCTCCTGTCTATTGGCATGAGGATGGATCCTACAAGTCTACGGATTCATATACCCGCCGCTTCCCTCTCAAGTTTCCTCCACCGGACTCTAAAGATGAGAAAGCGTTTGGCGAATACACTCTTGATGATTTGTATCGGGCTCTCATTCTTCAGGAATTTCTTTTCCGTCAAACATATGATGAGAGGGAGGAGCGTCGATGCAAGAAACTTGTCAGTGCAATTCCTCCTAAGGCTGATGCTCAGTGGCTGGGATATTCCGTAGGCCGGTCTGAGCCCCCCTGGGTTGAAGATAGCAGAGTTTTAGTAGCCGACCGCTCTTTCATTATCAGACTTCCAAGAGAAATACAACTCCGGATTATTGAGCTTGCTAGCTCACCCAAAAGTCACACCAACCCTACTAAACCGACCTATGCCGCGACGGAGGCATTCAAGAGTGCAGTCGACATGGGAGGACTCCATCCTGGCACTCAAGTTATCATCACGAATGATGTATAGGCTAGCCATCGCTGAGCAAAACGTGGAAGGAGTTGTCGATCAGCGGGTTGCATTTCGCATGAACCTGGATATTGACACGCTGCGAGTCTTCGACATGCGTCTCCCAGACTTTCTCACGGCCAATGGTCCATCTACACTTCCCGTACGAAAACTACTCTCGATTTCAAAGATAATCCCCAAGAGCTGCGCCACTTACGAGGATCCTGTGTGGAGTTTGGGAAGTCCTGTCGGTGATGCCCTAGATCTTGAGAAGCTCCCAAAGCTCGATGAGTTCTCTGTCATATCCCCCAACGTAGCTGAGGGTTGGATGATAGAGGATCTTCCGCTTGTGAGACCCCAGACTGACGTCTCAGGTCCAGCTCATACTGGCATCAAATGGCAATTCAACACTGGTCTGTATCCAGTACCCCACAAGGAAGGACGATTCCATGACAGCCACTTCATCGGCTCAGAGAAGCCATCCATGCATCCGAAGGCTACTATTACCGACGAAGCCATACCATACGTGGGTAAATGGGGATACGAGCGCAGTCCCGGGGCCATTGGGGGCCATTGGTCCAGCTTCCAGTACTTTGAAGAGACCAGGGACGTGTATTTCGCTCCTCTTTCATGGAAGGAAGTTGAGCCCCTTGTCAAGGGTCCCTTTGGAGAGAATGGGCGCGAAGCTCTTTACGAAGACCATACGCCAAGGTTTGTGGCAAAGCTCCGAATTATCCGACAGGGAACCATTCCCCCTACTGGATGGATCAAAGTCGAACAAGTACGTCCAAATGATCCCAAGTGGAAACGCCAACTGCTGAACACATGGAAGAGTGTATGGTATACTTTGGTCGATCTGAGGACTCAAGTGAATGTTATAATATCGCCACCCAAGCCTTGCGAATACTTCCTTCGTCAGACATAAGAGGATCATATTCAAAGAACAACGGAGCTAGATGAAGGATGAGATGTTTATATTTATTTTGTGGGTGGCTTGTATGACTGTTGTCGATTTCATCCGGGGTGATGAGGCCGCACGAGGAGACAGGGCTTTCAGGCTTCAAGGATTTTACATGAGGTCCGAGCAGATGGTGTACAAGTATTATAATGGCCTCAGAGGACCAGAAAGTAAAGAAGAAGAAAAGTATTATCATTAGATGATGTCCCTGTGAAAGCCGATTAACGAGATTGAAAACCCAAATCCAAATTCATGGTCAGGGTCATGTTGCGTTTAATACCCTCGTAATGTTCAGGTCAGGCTCAGCAGTGAAGATCACTATTTTAGAACATCGATCGTAAAGTATTCGAGCCAGAGAGCATTGATTCATGTTCTATCTCACATACTTCATGAAACGACAAGAGTCAAGGTCAGCGATGCCGACCAAACACTTGAACCCTCAGTCAGTAATTCTGCGTCCCGAAGCTCGTTAATAGCTAATGGCACGTTCTATTTCCAGGTGGTAGCTGGTCCGTTTAGCAAAGACCAGCCTTTGTAGGCTCACAAGCGCCGTTGCCCTTATCACAACCATTGTAGCCCTGACATTGGACTTTGGGGTAGCAGTTGTTGGAGTAGGTGGCCTGTGATAAATTAGTCATGTAGCCAATTGTAGATCCTGATCCATACCTTGTCGCCCAGGTTGGTATTGATGCCCATCAACTCCCCACCGTTAACAGCAGTAGTACCCTCCATATGCACGGAGCGTCGGCAGTTACCCTTACAGTTACCGCAAGACCTGTAAACCTTGCCGTAATCGTTGGCATAGAAGTTGATGATGTTCACGTGGCCACAACCGTTATGCTGGATGATCTTATCAGCAGCTTTGTAGGCGCCACCACCGATAATATCGGCTGTGCCGCCGCCCTTGATTGAGATGGCATCCTCGCAGACGTCCTCGAACCAAACGAATTCGAGAGTGCACGACCCAAGGCAGTACACGCCTTCACGCTGATTGGCGCCAATAATGACGTTTCTAAGCTTCGCCCCATCTTCAAGGACGAAAACAGTATCCTTCTCACCTGAATAATGTAGTCAGCAATGGCCGAGGGATCACTAATGATATTGCGACTTGCCTCCTTCAGCCTGGCCTGTACACTTCACGCCACGATCATACTTGACCCAGCCAGCATCAAAGGTCTGGCCTTTCTTAATATACTGAGGAGAACCGAGAGTTTTGGTCCCCGTGTGTTTGGGAAGGCCCCCAGTATAGCCCTTACAGGCTAGAACTGACGGCAGGACTGTAAGAAGAGCAATTGCGCTGGGAAAGTGCATGATGAATGTTGCTGAAGTCGGCTCCTTGCTGTCAACACTGAATCGATGTCAACAAGTCAGAGTACGGGTTTTTATACTTTTCACCGGCGTCTCATAAGATGCCCTCTAGATGTTCCATGATGCCAAGTGTAAGTGCATGCATTATTCCCTGTAATGCCCAGCGTTGCATGCGGGGGCGCTATCGAGGTGGTATCCAGGCGATCACAGCCATTAATTCCTCCAGTCATATCAAATGTCGACGGACAAGGGTGATGTTACCAAGACCAGAATGTGTCAGTATCTAGCGGCTATTGGTGGAATTCAGTGCTTGCTGGAAGTCACTACGATCAAGCTTGCCTTTATGCTTGAAAAGACTCCGAGGCTCCGGGAGTTCTGAATATTGCATTAGGCAGGTCTCTGTAGACGAGTGCTGTCCAGAAGGGCTTTGGGCTGCGAACATGGGCGATGGACAAGGACACCATGGGCAGGCGTCGTCGCATTCAAAGGTTCCAGTTCAACAACTAAATGTTGTCTGAATATTACAGGCGCGATTGCGTCAAATGGCGTCTCTCAGAGAGACTGTATATACAGAATTGAACCTCTTTCTCAGCAAGCGGCCGAATTAGCAACCGCTCTCCCACGACCCCTGAGTCCAATGCGCTGCTTTGCGACCATACCTCAATGCCGAAGCCAAATCCGAACGGAACACGTACTACAACTCCTCTAGCCAAGCAGAGTTGGTATTATTAAGCGCTAGTTCCGGTTCGATATCAAGAGGGACACGAATGCACAAGTAACCACAGTTACTTGAGCATAACTTCAATACGAAGTGCAGCTAAATCAGTCAATGAACAAAAGCTAGTTAGCGTGGAACAGTGATGGGCGGCCTTGCGGCAAGGCAATTCCACTGGAAGTCACAGTTTCCAGCTTCCGCACCTATGTAGCTGATTACCTGCATCCTCTTTGCAAACGGGCTACCTCCAACACTTTCCGTGGGCTGTTACCACTTCGGCAAGATTTATTCCCCGGTCGTCAAGTCCAAGATTGGGCCAGTCCCGAAAGGATACCTCAAATGAGTGATTCTTTGTTCTGCAGTAGACGGTTATGCCCGTTTAGTATTTGAGACGGGGTCTGGAAGAATATGGGTTGATGCTTGTTGAAAACTTGAAACGTTGTAATGTGAGGATCGGACTACGATCGCACCAGAGATCACTTGGCTCGATGGGCTCCCAGGCACTTTATCCTGCTTTACCCCCAACTGACCCCCTGAATCTTCCATTCGGCGTTTGGAACTCCATGAATAGCGAGCCGGGACTTTTTGAACTCATCAGAGAAGAATGTTGCGGCTTTATATCACCGGGTGCTTATACGTGGCTCCTCCCGGGTCAAATCTAATTATGACGAGTCGAAGCATGATCTGTCACGTCTCCTCAATGAGTCAGAGGGGTATGTCTTGAGATATCTGTGCCTGAGGCCCACACATCCCTTCTGTATGTAGCCTGCCCGCTTGGGCCCCTAGCTACCTAGCTTCTTCTTTCATACACACAACAGACCTCGTATTCACAGCAGTCTGTGGCCTTCAGCGTCCTGCTAGCGACTTTCTTCTTTCAATCTCCCTCACAACAACAGATTAGGCGGGCCCGAGTCGCTTTCTGTGGCGTTTTGAACTTAGTTTTGTTCGTATTCCTTTTCTGAGGTCCAAGTTCTCTGTGCTGATTTAAGCTCCCAGCCACGAATCTCACTGCGAAAACACATCTGGCTGACAAGGTCAATGGCCGCTAACGAGATTTCCGATCAACGCTTTGCGGAGATTAGACAGGTTGTTGGTCGGCCTTCAGATCGTAAGAAGCCCCCTCTTGATATTAGGCCGCGGGTCCTGTTTACTAATATGGCCGGCAGGATCTCCGGGCAACTACAACGAGAGACTAGAAGAAGAAACCAGCAAGGACAACCGCCTGATTCCCTTTTTGAAAAGGGCATCGGATATAGATATCGAAACCCCGCTCCAGTTACCAACAGAATGGCTTCAGAAGCTTACTTCAGCAAATTTCGCAGATCCTGTCGATATCAACAACCTGAGCTATGCCTTGACTGCAGATCATGTGGATGACTTCCATCTTGTCGCTATCGACGGAGTTATCTTCACAGTCTCGGCATTTCCTGAAGCTTTGAGCTTGTATCCTGAGCCAACCAAAAAACCTTGCGCTCACTCAGCCCTCGTATCTCTTGGCATTGAGCCCGTGTCTCATATCACTCCTTGCGTGGAGCACAGCCAATCCCAACCCCTACCTTCTCTGGTTGCCCATCGGACAACTGCAAAAGAAATTCGTGGGAGTGGGCGGTATTCCTGATCTAATCGATACTGATTACATCTTGGTTGTTGATGCTGCAGGAACTTCACATGCAGTTTGGCTAATCTATGATCGATATCAACGATTCGACAAGGAGTTCAAGGATGTCGCTGACCCGAAGATAACCCCTTTGGTCTTCGTGGAGCTAGGAAAGAACTTCGATGCTGCTCAAGTTTTTCCAAGCGTCAAAGATTGGATTGAAGCCTATGGGAAGGTCAGTGAGACCAAGTTTCAGGAGTCACTCAAGAAGACAGGGATGGTAGGAGAAGTCAGGGTCATGAACGCAACTCGAGAGGATCTCGCTGCTCTGGAGAATAAATAGGCTGTTTTCTATGGCGGCTCAATCTTTCTTCCAGGACACCGGAGAGTCATAGGGTCAGATAAACGTTGATCAGGCACTGATGGACGGTCGGTTGATGGGCAAAGCCTTGTAATGCATTCCATAGTTAGGGACAAATTGAGCCAAGCGTGTTCTCTTCCTGATTAAATCTTCAATTGGCTTTCCAGGACCCAAATTTAGGCGCGACTTAGAAGAAAACGCTTTGGAGGATGCCAATTTAGTTGTCCACCACTGGACGTTCGTGATCGCACATTGAGCATTTGGGACTCTGTGACTCTAAACCTTACCACAGTGTCACCATTAGACCTTGGCTTGGTTACCTCCCAAGCAGGACACCTTCTTTGAACTTCTCTGGCTTTCGGTATCTTTCCGTCGGTGATTTAGAATTCCGCAGAAGCGAGTTGAATGCTTTGTGTGACCGCGTGCCCGCTTGTGGCTCCACTCGTGGCCAGGTCGATAACGAGCTGATGCACCGCCAACGTACTTTTCGAATCTCAACCCTTTCCTTCTCAGCTTCATGCTTCCCATATCCCCCAGCGGAGGCCCTGAGAACATTCTTGCCAGCAAGTTTTGTTTCGGTCAATGTCCCATGCCCATGTTACATCGCCGATCCAGCCAGACTGACCTGTGACCCAATCGACCTTCCAACGTCAACATCGTCTCCTTCTCCTTCAACTACTGACAATCAAGTGTTGCGTTCATCGAGGCTTTAGACATTCTCATGGATGCCAAAACGACTTCCGATGATGGCGATGAGGAGATTGAAATTCTCATCGAAGACTCTGATTCTGAATACCCCAGATATGTCCCTGATGATCCTGTGGAGGATGGTAAGCTTCCCTCCATGTTCTTCAACAAGTCCCATTCGCTGACATTATCATTGAGCCCGTCGCGCCGCCTACTTTGAGATGCTGAAGAAAGGAACCGGGGAAGTCAGCAGCATGGCGGAAGTCAAAAAGACTTCCAATGAAGGTACTCAGGATAATGAAGTTTTGGTCGAACACTCTGACATCTTCGATGAGTACTCTGAGTTTTGTACTCCAAGAAATGAACCCTTTGATGATGATCCTGAGGAGGATGGTAAGCTTCCCTCCGTATTCTGGAACAAGACCCATTCGCTAATACTCTCATTTTAGCCAGCCGTGCCGCCCTCCTGGAGTTGCTGACGAAAGGGCCCCGCGTCAGACACCAATGGAATGGCTTCAGAGTCTCACCACGGTTGACTTTGCAGACCCTTCTGCCGTCGTCAGCCTTCACTTGGACTTGGCCACCAACAACGTCCCACACTTCGATCTGGTTACCAACAGTGAACCAGCCTTTACTGTGACATCGTTCCCAGGAGTTATGACCGTGGAGGATACACCACCCAGGAAACTGACCGATTTCTCTTCCTATGTTCCCAGTGATCATCCGGGACTGTTGTGTCTTGAGTTTACCAGTCAGTCCAGTATCTTTGCTGCTTTGCACGAAGGCGAGACTCCCAAACCATCAGCGGCTGGTATACCCCTTCCTTCTGTCGTCCTGCCGATCGGGCAGTTACGGAGACGATATAAGGACACGGCCGGCATCCCATACTCAGTCGATACTGAATATGTCCTGGTCGTTGATGCCGTCGCGGATGAGCACTCTCTCTGGCTGATTTTCGATCGATGTATTAGAAGTCATGAGGAAGATGGGGCCTACGACGAACCAAACGTAGTTCCGCTTGTATTCAAGGGGACACAAAAGAATTTTGATGCAGCCCAAGTGCTTCCAAGCATTCAAGACTGGATCCAATCCTACGGCACCCTCGACCTTGTGCAAATTCGTGATTCCTTTCAACGGACTGGGATAACAGGAGAAATCAGGGCCAGAAACGTAACTTTCGCGGATCTTCCTGCGTCCTGGAACAGAGCCACTTCTGTTGATGAGTACAGATAGATCCACAGCCCCAGGTGGTGGTGCACTTATGTTCACTTCCGGTATTAGCACACAGGTACCTCAGAAGAAGTTCCTTAAATGAGTGCGTCAGTAACTGGTGAAGCAATCCGCCTCATTCACATGAACTAGTACATTTGATCTTTCTGTAATGCGAGCAATGAAAATAAGATACGTAGTATGACTAACTAATAATAAAAGACAGACTGACAATGCAAAGTTCTTGAGAGTCCAAGCTCCCTTGCTGACATTTCCTTCTTAATTTCCATGTCTGATACACTTGGCGTGCCCCTGGTGGTCCAAAGCTCGGCAAAAGAAGTGAGCGTAAGTCTCTGCACAGGTAAAGCCAAGGTTTATTTTAAGTGACTCAACTTTCTCTTTTACCTTGACGTTGTCGGGACTTCGTATCTAAAGAGTACCTGACAACGGGTACACCGAGCCTTGGGCTCGAAAGAGGGGCATTCAAAGGGTGTTGCGGCGTCGTGCAGATGAGAGAAATAGCCCGGTGGGTTTTCAATAAGACTTGCGAGCGGCTCCATCTTCTGATTCTTCTCCTCGCTGCGCTTGCGCCGGCTCTCAAGAGCTTCACTCCATTCTTTAATTAATTTGGCATGATCTTCTCCTCCGTGAACGGCATTAGTTATGGCCTTGCGACGGCGCAGTTTTGAGACAAATTCATTGAGCTTTCCGAAAAAACGCCAATGGTCTGCCGAAGTAGAAATGCTGTAAATGGCTATATTGAGATTCCGGTATTCTTCGCAGAGTTGCTCTGGTGTTATATCTAATTAGTCATTTGTGGATCTCACCAAGTTTGTGCTTAACTCACCAAGGCTATCCCATTTCTTACGGGCTGTTACAACTCTCATAAGCAGCTCAATTGGAACAATTGGTGTAATCGTGACCATTTGCTTACGTCCTGAGACAAGGATACTCTCCAGAATCTCCAGCGTCTGCCAAAAGTGACCCGGTTGAATAATGTTCAGCGCTTTGTGAGCGTTCTCAATAGCTTCAAGCAGCTTCACCATCGCCTCCGCGTACCTATTGAAGGTTCGCTTATATGTACGGGTCCCCGCCTTGCGTCCCAGAGCCGCTAGAATCCCGTATAATGGCCCGCAGAGGAGGAACCAAACAATGGTAATGAGATCGCGTGCATCATAAACTGTTTCGGCGTCCATGTTGATGCAAAGGTCTAGCTGGGCTTTAAGATCATGCATCATCAAGGCGAGGGCCATGGCCCCTTCTATACATGTAGACAACGCATTTGGTGTCACGTCTTTGTCTGCAGACCACCATATGTTCAGAAGGGTCCCAATGGCTGGCCTTGGGCTTTCGCGGTACACCGGCATGTTTGCGCAGACTTTCGAGGGGAAACGAAAAGAGTACTTGGCAGTTAAAAAAAGTTTGAATGTCTGGTTTTGGGGTCTGGATGGTACGGAAAGGCAGAGGCCCTTGACCTGTTAAATAACAAGAGGGAGAACACGCCTCGGATGTCGATTAGGTTCCCCAGAACTTCAAAGCCGACCAAATTGCCCTTCATGGCCTCGCATTGGTGATTCGGAATGTTGTCACTCGCGATACGGAACTCCTGTGTCGCCAGGTACATCTTGGCTCAGTTCACACCCAAGAAAGCCAACCATTTCGATTCTCTTTGACGCCCCTCGACCTTCACGTTCGTTTGTTCGGTCAGTATGTCATTCGGAACAACTTGACGAGCGAGGCCATCTCTTGTGCCACCACATGCTTCTTTGTCATCTAGATGTGTTATTTGCAGTTGGGACTTGTGGCTGAGAGCTTACTCCGGCAGACAGAACTTAGTGGCTACATTCAAGGCAGGTCGATAATGGGTTGGGGCAGTGCTCGTCACATAACACCGGTTGCTTGTCCAACGCACGAGCAATCCCAACCCGCCGGCCCGGTCATGGTCTCGAAAAGCAGCGTTTGTTCTTCGGCCATCCCACCATCCCGGACCTGCAAGCTTTCGTCACATCGCTGATCGAGGCCAACGCAATCATGATTCATCCAGCTACTTGGGGGGCCGAGCGAACTCGCCCTGCACTAATCGCTCTAGCCAATGAGAGCCATTTTTGAGTTGTAGCTCAGATCGAAAGTCGATGCCTGGCCAAGTTTGCCTGGTCAAATGATTACCCGTCCAATTTTGCAACATCTAGCTTGCCTCTGCCATCTTCTCATTAACAACATCTTGGGCCTTCAAGCATTGCTTCTGCCAAAATCTTAGACATCCTTCTGGTAGAACCTGTTCGCGATGGATGACAGAAAGACTCCTGAAGAACTTCCTGGGGATACTAGCAGCGTTATTGAACAGCTTTCTGATGGTGAGACCTTTCTTCTCATTACTCTGCCGCAAGTACAGGTTGCTAATTTTGTAGTCTCGGAATTTCCGTCCGTCTATCTGGCCAAGCTGAGAGCAATGCTTAGGCCAGACAACGGTCAACCCATGAGCCTGCTTCAGCACCTGCAGAAGGACCCCGTCTCGGACCTTATATTCCAACGCCAGACACCAAGCGAGTGGCTCGAGAAGCTCACTGAAGTCGACTTTACAGACCCTGCCTCTATCCTTGACCTTCGATTCGACTTGGTCGAATATAACGTTGGGGAATTCGCTCTATGCAATGATAGTAAAGGTACCTTTACTGTTTCGCCAAATCCTGGAGCTATGAGTGTGGACTATACGCCAGTCCTGAAGGACTCTGATGTCCACCCAGGTCTACTCTCTCTCGAATTTGTCGACGGTTCCGATAATCTTTCCGTGCCTGAGCATGACGAGACTGCCAAGTCATCAGGGGTCAATCAAACACTTCCTTCTCTGGTATTGCCTATCGGACAGTTATCCAAAGGATATACAACAGAAAGCGGCCTTAAAGTCTCGGATGAGACCAACTACGTCCTTGTTGTCGATGCCGTCGCATCTGCGCATCCTGTGTGGCTGATTTTTGATCGGATGCTTGTGTTCGAGGACGACGAGGACGACGAGGATGACAAGGACAACAAAGATGACAAAGACAACAAGGACAACAAGGACGACGAGGAGGGGGACATCCATCCAGACACAGTTGATTTGGTGTTCAATGGGACAGAGAAGAATTTTGATGCTGCCCAAGTTTTGCCAAGCATTCAAGATTGGTTCCAGTTCTACGATAAACTCAGTTTCACTCAGATTCGGGACTCCTTTCAAAAGACAGGGTTGACAGGAAAAGTCAAGGCGAGGGTCGTGACTGCCGAGGATGCCAGTGTGCTCTGGAACAAAGATACCTCTGTTGACAAGAACAAATAGACTGTACTTCTAGTGGTCAAGCCTTCACTGCAGGGCACCAGAGAGCTACGGGGGCAAGGACATGTTGATGCCGCCTTGGGAATTGTGTGGTCGACGGCTTTTGCCGCATTTCCATAGTTATGGATAAATTGAATCAAATGTGTTCCCTTTGACAAACTCTTAGACACTTTGCGCGTGTTCTCAGCTATTCCCCATCACATTTCCTCCACTTGTCCATAAGACTGCACTCGGTGAACAAGTGAACATCCATACACCACCATTGGGTTTCGCATTTCTCCCGGCCGAAAAGGACATCAGCACGCAGGTAGCTGTTAAGAATAATTCACGGCAAATTAATCCAGTAACGTGGTGATTAATAGAGGGACTTGTGGTACAGCGGTTAGGTGCCACTGGCTGGACTGAAGAGCTGTGCCTAGGCAGTCCATATCACTCTTCCGGTTGAGTAAGGGCCAGACAATCAAAGAGCAGGGCTTCTTTCATGGCGAGATGGCCTTTGTCTTAAACTGGGCTCGCTCTTGTAACTTTATTGCATACAGGCTACGGTCTTTATGTACATCCAAGTTGTGAGCAAGATTTGCTATGTAGAGTTGAGAATTGTGACTAAGAGCTTATATCAGCCCTGAGAACTTAGTTAAAATCGGATCTAGAGCAAGGGTGTCGCATCTTTATGCTAGTTGAACGTATAGCGGGGAGCTACGTAAGAAGAATTTCTACATTTCTACTGCTATCGAATACGTGCAAGATTGTACAAAGTGCAGGAAAGTGGATGAAGCCAAGGGACATCCTCGTAGGTATTGTCGACAAATGCCAGTGGAGCACTCTCACTGTAAGCCAAAACTTCCAGATTTTGATCTAACCTTTGCCCTGGGCTTCGCTCTTGCAACTAGTCAGATATTTTAGCTTTCTTTAAGAATCTTGTTGAGTCACATGATGACAAGACTTGCTGCAACTGTGTCAACTGTGTCCATGAACTTTGGTACTAAAGGAGTGAATAAATGACTATGTAACTAAATGATTGACTAATTTAAGAATTGAATAGCTTGTTTGAGCAAGTAAATGCGAGTAACGTAGAGAGATAGCGAGAGACAGAGAGCGATAGAGACAGGCAGAAGTAGATGTAAGAAGACTAAGAGAGGATGACAACACATTTCGCCTTCCCTTTAATGCTTACCGGAATGGCCTTCTCAATGCATTTCACATGGCGAGTGTCCATCCTCGCTCAGCTGCTGACAAAAGAAGTGTGCATAGACCTCCGCGCAGCTCCAGTTCTTGTTTGGTTCCCTGCGCTCGTTTTTACGATTCATGACTGCCTCCAGATTCCGAACAACCTCGGTGACCTTGTATTTGAACAGTGCTTGATAACGAGTGCATCGATCCCTGGGCTTGAAAGTGTTACAATAAAAGGGTGAGGCGACATCATCTTCGTGAGTGAAATAACCAGGGGGGTTTGCAATGAGGCTGAGAGGAGTCTCTTTTTGATCGTACCTGACACAAAGGGTGTCGCTCCACATGACAATATTGCGTAGCTGTATACCGTCAAAAGCATGACGGCGGCTTTCGTGGAGGTCCTTGACGAAACTGTGCATTTCCTTGTAGCCTTCCCAATAATCTGCTGAAAACGCCAAGACGCACGTTGGTTGCCGGTTTGTTTCCATGCCTAGACAAGCAAAACCAGCTTTGGGAAGGCAATCCCCAGGGGGTTTAGCCCTTCTTACTTTGAGACGCCGGTATGCTTCAAAAAGTGCCTCTGCAATTGCTTTGGTCAGTCATGTGCCTTCGTGGTTGTATTTATGTGAGAGAATACGAACCGTGGCTAACCCATCTTTCACGAGCCGTTACGACTCTTAGAAGAAGCTCAAGGGGACTGAAGGCTGGGATCTTGAACGGCTCGTCGTTCTGTGATATGGAGAACTCATAATATTGCTGAGTCATTCTTGTAGTGGCTGGGTGCTCGCCGAGTGTACGCTGGGCGAATTCAAGTGCATGATGCAAGCACGTATACAGCTTGTCCAGGGCTCTGATGTATATGCGACGCAAATATCTCAGGCGGTTTGGTACACTGTGTCTTTCCAAGGCAGTCCGAACATTGAGTAGTGGCTCATAGTACAAATAAGAGACAATGGTAATTAGGTAGGCAGCATCCTGGGCTGTTCGGGCTGCAGTGTTGGTGTAGCGCCGAAGTTCGTCTACCAGATCTTCAAGTATTTTTTGAAGCACCCTTGCTGCTCCAATGCAGGTGCTGAGCTTTTGTTGTGTTGGAGCATTTTGGTTCCGCCATCGGTCAGCATTCACCCGATACCAGGGTGTTGGTTCATGGTAGATCTGCATCTCTGTTCAGGCTGGCAAGGTAGATAAAACACAAGACTCACGAGTAACGGGAAACTCGAAATATAGAATGCTAGGGTAATTCGCGCAAATGGATGGGGAGGCTCTTGGGAGTTAAATAAACAATTGTTCATCCTGTATGGCTTTGTGTATTGTTTTCGGGCGAGCCCCGTTCTAGATCGTGTTTAGGCCCCAGTGACAGAGTACTTTCGAAACCCTTGATCATCTTCTAGGTACATGCCACTGCCAACACTGAGGTGAGTTCTCGAGGTACCAGTGACACCAGGTCCGTCATCGCTGTCGGCTAACTCTCCACCAACTCAACCCCTCCAACCTCCCTCAACTTCTTCCAAGTCTCCTCTTACCCATCCCAATTCTATCACCCCCTTTGCTTCCTTGTACTCTGATTCCACCGCTGAACATCTGCAAGCAGAGGTGACTATCTTTGTGTCACAAGAAAGACTTGTATCTTGACGCTCTGCTGAGCAACGAAAAGCCTTTACGCCACTTTCGAACCATCTCGACATCTCTTGTACGTTGGCGTGGCTGCGGAACCATTTGAGAGCAACGTTCGGGTATCTTCGTGTCACCGACGATAACTTGAATTTCGATCAGGTCGCCGCTAAAGGAACCTCTGCACAGTTCCCCCACCTAACCTTGACCTACCTTCGCTCCCTTGTATTCATTCGACCACGGAAAGTCTGAAGAGCGGGGTAGTAATCCCTGTTGTCACAAAGAACACATTGACTCTCGATCAGCTCCCACGGAACTGATCCCTTCACCCCCCATTACAAGCTCGTGGGCATCAAAGCTTCTGTTTCGTGGCTTTGTGCAGCGCAGATCGACGACGAACTGAAGCAGTGTTCATCTTCCCTTTTCACATCATATCACATCAAATCCTACCACGCCCCAATCAGTACCTCTTGCAGGCTTTCCATACCACTGGAAGGTTATCACGTCGTCGCATATAGTGTAATCGGATCCTTGCCCTCTCTCTCAATACCGCGTCAAATTACCACGCATCTGCTGATGTACGTACATGATAGACGCAACATGTCCACAAACTGACCAATTTCCAGACACTCACCTTCCCATCATCAACATACCAGACAATACTGTCGCAGTCACCGGAGCCATCTAGCCAGATATCCATCCAACCAGGTAGCAAGATGGTTGCCACTGAGCTTTCCAACGAACGCGTTGCGGAGATTCAGAAGGCAGTCGGTAGTCCTTTTACTAGTAAGTCATTCCTCCCAAGCACACTTCCCGAACTGCATTTAGCTGACCCTATTACCTCAGTGTCTCCAGACGAGTACTTGGCGAAGTTGAAACATGAAACTGGCAGTGATGAAATCTTGGATCAGTTTCTGGAGAAGGCATGCAAGTTGGACAGTGAAAAGCCGCCCCTAACAGCAGAGGAATGGCTCTGGCGGCTTACTAAGGTGGACTTTAAAGATGTCGCCGCAATTTCTAAGCATCACTTTCGCTTGACTATCGATGAAGTGGACAGATTTGATCTCTGCACCGATGGTGAGGATACGTTTGCAATCGCAACATATCCCGGGGCTTTGTATACGCAGGAAGCGGAGCTCCCACCACTATCGCCCTCCGCAGACATTGAGTCTGGCGACTATCATGCCCATCCTGCCTTTACCTTTCTGCAGAAGGATGGGGTTTCGCCTTCTCACCCTGATCCGGAGACTCCAAAGACCGGTACCGCCACGGCTTCTGGTACACCACTTCCTTCTCTAGTCATGCCCATCGGACAGCTGCAGAAGAAGTCTAAGGAAGAGGACGATGATGATTACGTCGACACTGACTATGTCCTCGTCATTGACGCCACCAAGCCTAACCATCCTGTCTGGCTGATTTATGACCGAAACGCGCGCGATGACTTGGGTGAACGACATACCATCGACCCTGATCAGCAACCCCTGGTCTTCAAGGAGCTTGAAAAGAACTTTGATGCTATGCAGGTTTTGCCAACCCTCCAATTGTGGTGTTTCCGCTACAAAAAGCTCGACTTCGCTCACATGCTGAAGGTTATGAAGGGAACAGGCATCACGGGACCAATTCAGGCTAAGGAGCTTGCCCTTTCGGAGGCTGAAAATATTCTCAGCAAGTAGATGTCTTCTACATTTGTGTTTCTGTGTACATGAGAGAGGGGCCGGAGCAGGGAGAGTATGGGGTCGGGCCTTGAAGCATGAAGTCTTGGCGGAATTGTATCGCGAAACACCCTCCTTACGAGACAGAGTCATCTCCCCTCAGTTTTTACAGCACAGGTTTAGTGTCCATGTACCTAGTTCTAGCTAGTCCTTGTAATCACAGTTGGTGCAGCAGCCCATTGTACCTCTGCGCGAGCCTACCAAGTGAAAATGTCCTCAGATCCAGACACTGTCATGTTACTTGCACTTTCGCAGCTTGAGGTACGTCATCACCAACTCATTAAATGACAAGTCCAGCAGCAACCTTTGATCACCTACGCGTATGCCTCAATGATGTTATTGGCTTTCACATGGATCCCATTAACGCCATACTCAAATCTGGCAATGCCAGCAGCTTCACCGATCAAGGCATTCATCAAGTCCGGCGTGTTCGGCGTGTCAGGCCAACTCAATCGTGTAACCCCCAGAAGCAATGCCCGCATCAAATTCGTTCGTGGCGCGATCACAAGTCCCTCTCCCAAGCCTTGTTTCAATTGAACCCATGCGGTGCTTATCTCGATCACTCCTTCGAACACCGATTTGTGCGGGAATCTGCATAGAGGGGAAATGTCGCCGAATCACCTCGCAACGGCAACTTCGAGGACGCCGAGAGGCATTCATTCGCGCGCGGGCTGGGTAAACGCAGACAGTGCCGTGGCCGATCGTTATCGCGTGTGCTAGAACAGTGGGATAAATGACTGGGGTATCGGAAACAATTGAGGAGGGCTGGTCATTGGAAGTCCTGTATTGGTTGTTGCTAAGGTCAGGAGCTTGCTTCATATCGATCGTGGTTGGATACTGGGTGTAAAGGCTTTTCGCTCGCGTTTCACCAAAGACTGCTTACGGACATTTTCAGTGAATACTGCAGTATCGATTGTCGTGGCACTATTTGTGATTGCGCTGGATCAGGCTCGGGTGATGGTGATAAGGACACTTGGTGTTTGAGGTGTGTAGCACAGCGTCAAAAGAAGAGGAGATGGCGTCGGCTTTACCTCCGTCAATAACCGCTGTAATAACCGCTGTATTACTCGTCGCAATTTGTAATCTAGATCCTGGGCAGTATCTTGACAAAGATCTTTGCCCCAGTGGCGCTCGGCGACAGTGTCTCTCGTCCAGAATCAAGGTCAAGCCCAAAAGACCCAATATCAGGCTCTACTTCGAACCGCTAGTTTGACTCATCACCAGCCTCTGCGACACTAGAGCGGAAATAAACTTCTAATTATCTGCAGGAACGTTTCTATCTCAGATTAGATCTAGGTTTGGCGACATGGTAAATGTTGCAGTGGCCTGAGTCTATGTGGCGCATTGACGATCGTAGGACAGACAGCCTTCAATCTGAGATCTTACAGGCACTTAGCGTTGTTTTCCCCCTGGGGAAATCTCTCGAGACTACAAGATCTTACCCCCATCGGAGTTCATTTACGAAAAGGTCCTGGTGCATTTGGGCTGAAACTGAGCACTGAGTCTCCAACCTTTACTTGTCGCGGTGGCTTGGTTGGAGGCTGACTTCCACTGTATGCACAGCTTCCTTTTTAGCTGACCGATCTACATCATTGTCGTCATCGACTTTGTCACCAGTATTTGAGTCTCCAGTCAGGAGAAGGGGATAAATGAAACCACCACCACTGCTGTCCTCTCCCCCACGGAGCAAACAAAAAGCCAACCAACCGTATAGATAATGACGACATTCAGATAATTATGCGCGGTGGTTGTATCACCATGGAGTGACTTGTAAGCAGGAACTTGCTCATCCAAACACGGAACGATAATGCCCCGAGCGCCTGTGACACGTTCACCTTCAACGGCATTGGCGTAGAAGGGGTGAAGCGTTGTCAGGTAACTGATCAACGTTGACAGTCTGCCCTAAGTCTCCGCAAGTGGTTTGTCAGAGCCGTCCCTATCTCACCGGGCTGGGGTTGCTCAGCGTCAGTTGTAGGGTCTGGAACAGGCTGGGAGGCAGATGTCTCAGCGGGCGGCCGCGCAGACTCGGAGCTGCTATCATAACGGACGTCCGCGACGTGGCTTCGACCGGGCCGGCATCGATGTTGTCGCTCTCGGGCGCCTGCGTATTCGTGGTTTAAGGACCATCGGCCGCAGGTCCAGTCGTTGGGGGTAGATCAGATACATCTGTATCATTCGTGGAGTCTGGGGTGTCGGGCGCTTGGATCGGGGTTTTACCTGAGACTTGTAAGCTCTGGTGATGACACCTTGCACTTTACTAATACACAGTCAGCCGGTCCGGGAACGAAAGCCTGCTTATGAGGTAGTACCAACCGGAGGAACCATTGCTTCTCTCGTGATATCTGGCGCGGCAACAGCGCCTCAGTCAGTGGTTGTAGCTTTTAGGAGCATCTCCAGTGGCTGCCCAATTGCAGTTGGGTATGGAAGTGTCAAGGGTGAACTGGAATACAGTGCCATGATGGCTGGCGGTGCTTGATACCTCGTACTCTTGCAATTGAACAGCGGTGGAAGACACAGTGCCGGAACACTGGGTTTTCGCGATAGCGTCACGGCGCAGCTACGCAACGAGGTAAGTCGAGGAAGACCTGATGAGCTAGCATCAGAAGAGAGGAGAAAAGCGCAAAGATTGTAGATTCTCGTGAACAATGATAGATTCAGGGGTAAAGACGTGGATTAAATATTTGAAGTACAGTCAAGGAACCTTGAGCTCACGGCGTGGCCATTGATGTCACTTATTCTGGTGATGTGATGGCGAACATTGAAGGACAGGGGGGCTGACACCTGGTGAAGCTTTGATGTACGCGCGTTGGGGGTTGTTCACTGCGCTGCGCTCAACTGAACGGCTGTGAACATCCGCAACAATCTGCATACGAACACTCAATGCGATCCATTTTGCACTCGCAGTCTACAATTTACAAAGACAATAACCTGCAAAAGACCACTAGCACTCTTCAGATCATCCAACAGATGAAGGCAGAGCGATTGACGTGACATGTAAAAGTCATTCCAGGCGTCATTAGGTTCAGCTTCCCCAGAGCCAGTACCGGAAGAATTGTACTGAATTGTCCACTAACACTTCAGGGTTGGTTTGAACATTACAGGGCTTTCAAGGCGCGCCAGACAGGTTTACGGGGGAACATAAGGCCGGGCGACAGTCCGCTTTACCTCGTTCTCAACCTCGCTACAAGGCTCTGCTACGATATGGAGTGTCTCTTTTGCAATGTTCCATGACGAAGGCGGTAAACATCTGTATCATCGTCTCTTGAAATGTCCCCGATCATCAATTAGGCGTCTTGTATTTTTTTATGTCTTTTTTATTCGGTCACTCATCGCTTTCTCGCTGCCTTCCCCGACGTGGTTTGTCTTAGTCATGCTGGCTTTCGGAAGTGTTGGTAGGCGTATTGCCTCGGGCGGATAACATAGAGCTGGGGGTACTGCGAGAGCTACAAATGACATAAATATTCTTAAAACACATGCAAATCTTTAATACCGTGGCTACTGCAAGTAAACGGAATTTTTTGAAGCTGGAGTTGAAGATCCCAGTGGAAAGATGGTCTTCTGGATTGGGCTGCCACGTTCAAGGTAGTCTGCGCTGTATGCAGCATTTCGACTTCAAGCCGAGAGCCAGGTGTCGCGACTTAACTTCTCGTCTTGTTCATTGTAGGTCGGCTTTCTCTGCCTATAGATATAAATATCGTTATTGGCTGATGAAAGCCTCCTGGGCAAGCTCGCTAGCTTTCTGCTACCTCATCAGAGTGTAACTCTCGATGAGCCCCCAACTCCAAGCCGCGACGACCTCTAGCGCAAAGCTCAATTTGATATATACGAACAAACACGGCGAGGAAAGTTGACTAGATTTCTCTAGACGGCAAGATTTCTGGTAGGATAATCACCTCACGCAAAGGATTGGGACGCTGGCCCTCATTGGACTTTGAAGAGAGCCTGGGATAAATATCTTACGCACCGACGGGAGTGTCGCTGCTGCGTACTGACATAGAGATCTTTTGTTCGATTCATGACGGGGCTTCTAGCAAATACTTAAGGGGATATAGACTCCTCAGGGGCTTCAAAAGGGTGACCACTGAGGAAGCTGATGCAAGGGGCTGGAATGCTTCACATCCGCCATCACAATCCATCGCTCACTAGGTTAATTACATGGAGTTTAATGAGAAAACTGTTGCCATTGATCAGGCTTAGTTGGCTAGATCATACAAGTAGCATTAATTCGATGGCTCAGGCTCTAAGGCCGAATTGTTCTCGCCTTTCAGAGATAAGACCTACGAGCGAGAGTCGGTGCTGAGAATAAAGAGAAGGTTTAACTGCTTGGCCGACCAAGAAAGATTAATTCTTCCTTCGACGATCGCGAAATGGCCTTTAGATGTACTGATATTTTCTCCTCGTTGTTTCACGGTAGATCTCGACGCATAGGGTCGAGTGGCTAGGCGACTGTTGCGAAACTCACGGCGGACCAGAGGGGATGCAAATTGCTGCTCGACCTGTATAATGTCTTTGAATTCATGAAGTCCTATTGAATGCTTTACGAGATACATCTTGCACTTCATCGCTTAGTCCAGCTTTAGTCAAGATTGTGTGTTGTTGATATGCATACGATATCACCGAAAGCTTCAAACAACACTCTGACAACATTCATGATTAGCTGAACAGCTTTCCAAAACACTGATGCCAGTGCCAACTCCTGACTCACTCTTTTATCGTCCCATACTTTAATGTCAGACGTCCGTACTCTCAGGACTCCAAGTCAAGGTGATGCTTCGAGGTAGCGGCAAAGTCTCCTGAGGGAGGTAGCTCACTGTGAAGGAGGGTTAGAGTCCCGAAACACGTGGTCTGTCTAAATAATATCCCCCGTCTAGATAACTAGTGTTCAAACACGATTGTCTTAGTTCCTGGTCAATTCTCGGTAAAGTCGTGCCATGGAGAATTACCTTGGAACATGCTCGGCGTGGAGGCTCAGTAACAACTCTGTGTCGAACGGCTTGAGATAGAATCGCAGCAATTATATTTTAGCACTTAAAAAAGCTACTATAATTCTCTTTATGTGGTCACTTGGCTTCTTTTTTATTTTCCTCAAAAACCTTTACAGGAATTGATGTCTGAAATTCAGGGCCGATAATGTGAAGTCGAGTAGTTCTGGTTACTCGACAGCGATTGGCTTGTTCGCTGTTGCTTCCCAATGCAGTTAGTGCTGATCTCTCAGTCTCGCCTTTGACGAAGCCGCTAGCGCCAAGCGACTCAATCCTTCGAACAAGTCACTTTCTTAGCTGTTCATTCGTCTGTTCGGCATTCTTCCTCTTTCAAACCTCCCATGAACCCAGCTACATCACGATCTACACCATGACCGCCCCAAAATCAACGTCCCGAGGCCAAACCAAGGTGAAGACGGGTTGTGCAACATGCCGGTCAGTCCAGTATCCGCCATCTCATCCTTACAATGCTCATACTTACCCAAAATAGAATTAGAAAGATCAAATGCGACGAGGCCAAGCCCTTTTGTGAGAAGTGTGTCAAGACTGGGCGCAAATGCGATGGTTACGGGTCTGTCTTCAGGCCCTTCCCCAGCACGCCGCAGCCGATCGTCAAGCCAGATCGAGGGCATGATAACGCTAAGGAGGAATCTCCATTGAGCACTGGCGATCTCAATCGATACTTCTCCACCAAAACGATATTCGACGTTGAGTTGAGCTGTAATGAGGAAGCAGAGCAGGTCCTCCAAGCGAGCTTGACTAACGACTCGATACGTCATGCTCTACTGTCTCTCAGGGCTCTGCGCGGAAATCTCGAGGCGAAGAACGAAGGAGATACAATTGAGACAAACGAACAGCAGAGATTGAGCTACAACTTCGGTCTTCAACAGTATAGCAAAGCCTTGACTAGTCTTGCTTCCAACCTTGCATATCCCAACCCCGACAGCTTGAAGTTCGCCTTGCTTTGTTGTCAAGTCTTGATAAGCGTTGAGCAAGTCCGGGGTAACTTCTCAGCCATGGGACTGCATGTAATTCGGGGACTGAACATCCTACGTGAGTACCGCGCCAGACCGTACTTGACCATCGATGGCCTAATGCCAGCACGACATACTGGTCTGCCTTCCTTGGATATCTTTATCATAAAGTTATTCGCTGCGCCTTGCAAGTTCACGGAACAGCAGACTTCAGAATCTTCGAGCATAATGACACCACCTGTTGAGACAAATGATCGAAAACTGGCACCGAATATGCGGGCGGAACTCACGAAGGTCGCGACGTCCACTATCGCGCTTCTCGAAAAGACAACAAATATTCGGTTTGAGGAACAGGCTCAACCCCTTCTTTCGGAAAGACGAGACTTGCTTGACGGCTTGGACTCATGGCTCAGTGCTCTTGAAACTCTTCGGGAGACACAACCAGGAGAGACCGAGTCTATCTCTGATAACTTCTTACGCATTTTGTATCTAATATTGAAGATAATTCTCCTTGGAACTTTAGAAACTTCACCAGATCTTGATGCCAAACTGAAGGAAGAAAACAAGCAACTCCAAGGTTTAGCGAATCTCGTCAACGAACGACTGAAGGATTATGATATGCGAAGGGGAATTGATAGTAGCTTAGCAAAGCAATCCCAATAGATAAACGAGTCATTAATTTTCGCGATATTCTGTTGCTAAGTCCGTCAAGAATTCGTAAGCCCGAGACGCGAGTCGTGAGATGTGGCTCATCCCAGAACAGCATGCTGAGCGAACGGACCAATAAGAGGCTGACTCTGCTGTTCGGCCTAACATGCAAGTCCAAGTATATAAACAAGTCAATGAACCATGAATACTTTTCTCATCACAATCAACTTCCTCTAATCGTCTAATATCAACCGAAACTATCATTGTTGTTAAAATTATCGCCAATATCATAAGCCTCCTCCGACAAACAACTCCTCCGACGAATAACTCCTCTCACAAAGAACTCCTGCGATAATATACTCCTGCGATATAACTCCTCCAACAAACAACTCCTGCGAAAACTACCCCTCTAATAAACAACTCCTCTGATAAATACCCCCTGTAACAAAACAACTCCTTCTACAAATAGCTCCTCCGTCTCCCACCATGCACTTCCTCCTCCTAGGCGCAACAGGCCGAACCGGCAAATACGTCGTCTCCGAACTTCTTTCTCAACATCACACCGCCGTCGCTCTTGTCCGCGATGCCAGCAAACTTGCTTCTCAGCCTGGCCTCACCATTGTCACCGGCTCGCCACTCTCTAAAGACGATATCCGTCGTGCCCTTACAGCTGCTCCAGGCTTGATACCATCTGCAGCAATCATGACTCTCAACACAGTCCGCAAATCAGACAGTCCCTTCGCAGCTCAAGTTTCGCCGCCTCGGTTTCTCGCAGACTCGTGCGCCAATGCATGTGAGGTTCTGAAAGAAGCTGGCATCAAGCGCATCGTCGTCATGTCAACTGCAGGTGTTGGAGACTCGTGGAGTAAGCTTCCGTGGGTGAGCAAAGCGTTCATGGGGTGGACGAACATCAAGTATGCTCTAGAGGATCACAACTTGTTGGATAAAGAGATTCGGTCAACGGAAATGGACTGGACTCTTGTGAGAGCTGTGAGGCTGGAGTTTGGGAAGGAGACGGACAAGGATGTCGAGACGCTGGGTAGTGCTGGCGAAGGCATGGGTATGGCTGATAGTGCCATGCCAAATAGCGTGGCGAGATTCTTGGTCAAGGCTTCGGTTGAGGGATCATTCATGAAGGAGGCTGTTGTTGTACGGAACTGAAGAGGATGGCCAAGGTTTGGTTTGCCAGCATCCAGAACAGCAGAGCTAATACATCCTTTATAATTGCAATCACAAGGTCGAGGGTATTTCACCGAGTTACTATAACTGGCATGAATAAATGTCTCATATGCTATCTGTATGTATCATGATCATGACGACTATATACAAAGAAGTTACACACAATTTCCCATGTCATCCAACTTCAGACACTCAGCCAAACTGCACTTAATACACCTTGGTAACAGGAGTCTTGATATAGGGCTTCAGGCTAGTCTTTCCATTCAGCTCCTCATCAATAGCCTGGACAAAAGCCTTAGCAATGAGGTCCGCAGCCTCAGGGCTAGTATGTGTATGGTCCTTGGGATACAAAGAGTTAACCTTTGTATTACCCAGCTTCTGATACATCTTCGTAACAGCAGCAAAGTGATCAACATAAGTAACGCTAGGGCTGTTCAAAGCCTTAGCAGCAGTGGGAACATATCCCACGAAGCGAGGAGCGGCAGGCTCAAAAGTTCCAGTCTCCCATTGGTTGTTGGGTGTCTGAGAGCTGAGAATCACAGTAGCGCCCTTGGCGACGAGGGCTTTGGCGGCTTGCGAGACGTAGAAGACAAAGGTATATACCTTCTCGCCCGTCTTGTCGGAGATGCAGACTTCTGTGCCGGCGCCGGGACAGTCGGAGCGGTTGTTGTCGTTCTTCTCGGGAGATCCGCCGTCGTTGTGGCCGAATTCAATGACGACGATGTCGCCTTGCTTGACGAGGTTGACGATCTCGGTGAAGCGGCCCTCGTTGGTGTAGGAGCGGGCTGAGCGGCCGCCGATGGCTTTGTTGACGGCTGTGACCTTGAGATATTTGCCGATGTAGTTACCCCAGCCGTCGGTTACACCGTCGTTGGCTCCATTCTTTGCCATGGTGGAGTCACCTTTTCATCTGATCAGCGTCTATCCCCAGATTACCACAATTTGGTTACTCACCAGCAAAGTACACTGTCTGGCCAGACACGACCTGGAAAGCTCCAGCGGCGAGCGCCGCAAGTGAAAGAGACAGCTTCATGATGACTCGAGTTTCAGATAAAAAAAACACTGACGAGAATATGATGAAACCCAAGACGTCGCCCAGAGCCGTATATATCTACTTCAAGCCACGGAATTGCATCAATTTAAACCCCCAAACTAACAATCCAGGTGATCATTCGTTTTACAAAACAAGGTTCGCGATCTAGACTCCGCGTTTACCTATTCAGGCGGGCTCTCCGTCAATGCCAAGCCTGATGAAACAGGGATATGAAGCCTTTTCCCACCATTCAGAGAACATATCGACCCCAGACGGCCGCCAGGATTGGGCCGGCACTTGTAATGCAGGTCGAGAAAGCCGATTGATGGATAAAGTCCCGCTATTGGAAAATATGCCATTTTGTTTGAGATTGATGCCACGAGGAGCGGTGCACTCGGTCATCTCGGCATTGTTTCAGCGGTTGCTAGTGTAGAGTTTAAAATCATTCGTTGAGGTACGGGAGTTGTCTCGGGGGAATGGGGACCGAACGCGGGGATAGTGGCATATCATTTCCCAATTTGATGCGAACACATTGGGGGAATTTAAGCTTGGAAGGTGACAGTTTGAAGCTAATTGGGATCTCGGCTCTCGAGTTGCAGTTTTCTAAAGGACAGCGTTATTAGAAAATGTAGAAGACTGCAAGTTCGTCTTTTTGATAAAGCGGTGAGATGGGCCGGACAGAAGGGAGTCCTATTGAATGGTGACAATTTGGTCTCTTTGCTTCGATATCTGTCGCATTGTTTCTTAATTCCGATGGACCTCGGTAGATGTGGGATCTCGCAGCTTTTAGTAGAAGCTGAGTGGAATTCGTGGGAACAGGATGTTGATATGGCTCACGCATTCTGGAAGTCTGGTTTGTGACCAGGAAGCCGAGAGATCTCAAGCTTTTCTAGACAAATAGTGCCAAGATCTCGGTTTCAGCGAATTTGATCTAAATTCAAGCACCAATAAAGCTATAGAGAAATTGCTAGCTTCTATTGCAAAATGTCATGCCTCCTTATATCATATTGCGTGTGAGCTCACCCTAGAGTCGCTCAACTTTTTTGAACAGTCTGCTATCGATAAGCAATCATGATGATAACGTTCTTATCATCATGATGCCGGCGATAAGTGATAAGAAGGCAACGATCGACAAAGGTTTCAGGTACCGCGAGCAGCCCACTGTACCGTCAGTTGTCCGAGCTCGCCATCAACGGGGCCGTCATGATCAGGAGATAGGTTCCGGATTAGAAAGCTTGTTTTCGTCTACTCTTGACCCACGTCGCTAATGGTAATGGAGACTCCATGGGGATACCTAAGTCATCCTTCAAATGGATCGCACAGGATTGAAGACGACAATTTACCATTGGAAGATATTGGAAAGAGAAAAATTCGAGACTTGCGTTAAAGTATCCCTTTAAATAAAATGCTAAACATAAAAAGGATCCGTGGTTCTGATTCAATGGAAGCTGACAGGCCCGAAAACTGGTTTATCACGAGCTTCCATCACAATCAACTTCAAACAAGCTCACCACTCCCATCCAATAAAATCCCTATCATTACAGGCATGAAAGAGCCTCACCCCTTAATAAACCTCCATGAAACGAAACGAGTAGTTTTCGCAAAAGATTAAATACCCCGCCAATAGCAGCCGCCATATTTGAAACACCACCATCCTGGCGCTTCCTTCTGCAGGGATCATTTCCAAAATTCTAGATCCACTGAAGGAACAATTGTTGATAGATAACTTCACTCGCAGGTTTTGTAACGCACAAGGTCTGAGGTGAGAATATCCTTGTAGATGTTCCTTGTTTCTGGAGGGAATTTTCCCGGTTGGTGTACGTGTGCTCTTGTTTATCGGACATTAAGGCGTATTGCATTGGCTCCGCTGATCATCGCGTGTAAAAGAGATATATAGCATCACAATGTTCGCTGTGAAGTGATTCTGTTCAAGCTACGCTCTTTGTCGCTGCCTTTCTTTCTCTCCCACCGCCAGTCCGGTGTTTCTTCTCTCTACCGCTCGCGGTACGTTCCATTCTTTCAACTAGACCCTGGTGGTCTATCTTCACTCTCTTGAATCATTCTTTCATTCGTCACCATGCGCTTCACACTCTCCAGCATGGCAGGCCTTCTAGGTCTCGCCTCCGCCCAAGGTCTTCGATCCTCCGCCTACACTGATCCCAAGACTGGCATTGACTTCCAGCGCTTCGTCGACGATGGCTACAGTCTTGGTATCGCTGTCCCTGAAACTCTGGGTAAAGATCTTATTGCGCAGATGGTGTTTCCTCGTGAGAAGGAGGGCTGGGGTGGTATTTCGTTCAGAGGCGGTATGGTTGGTGGTATGCTCTTTGTTGCGTGGCCGAATGGTGATGATATCGTTACGAGCTTTCGTTTGGCGAACTCGTACGCTAATCCGGATGTTTACACCAACTCTACCGTTAAGGCTACGCCTATTCCTGAGGGTACCTTTGTCAACAGCACTCATGTTTCGTATACTTTCCTCTGTGAGGGGTGTGTTGTTAAAGAGACTACTTCGCTGACTGGCGAGTCTCCTGTCTTGGGATATGCGTGGTCGACTATCGATGTTGATACCCCTTCTGATCCTGAGAGCGCTCTGAACTACCACGGCGCTGGCTTTGGTCAGTTCGGTCTTGATATCAAGAATGCTGCCTCTGCCAAGTACGCTACCTGGGCTGCTATGGCGAAGGAGACTACTCCTGCTCCTGGAACAGGCACACCCGTTCCTGGAAACTCCACCACTCTTCCTCCTACTACCTCCAACGTTACCTACGATGTCATCGTCGTCGGTGGTGGTCCCGCTGGTATCATCGCCGCTGAACGTCTCGCCGAGTCTGGCGCCAGTGTTCTTCTCATCGAGCGCGGCCCAGCCAACACTGTCGCTCTCGGTAACGCTGCTCAAGCCCTCCCATGGAACAACACCCTCACCCCCTACGACATCCCCGCTCTCGGCAGCAGCATGACCAGTATGTCTGGCACCAAGTTCTGCAGTGACACAGCTTCCACCGCTGGCTGTCTCCTCGGCGGATCCAGCTCCATCAACGGCCTCAACTTCATCCACCCTCCTGAGCGCGATTTCCAGCGCTGGCCTAAGGGCTGGAGCTGGGCTGACCTCTCCAAGGCCGCTGATCGTCTTTACGAGCGTAACCCTGGTACTACTTCTCCCTCCGACGATGGAAAGTACTACGATGATCGGACCTTCACTGTCCTCTCTGGATACTTGAGCGCCAAGGGCTGGAAGGAGGTTGACTCTATTGAGGAGCCTAATGAGAAACACCTTGTGTACTCTCGTCCTTCGTGGTCTATCAAGAACAACATGCGTGCTGGCCCTGCTCGCACCTACATGCCCTTTGCCAAGAACCTTCCCAACTTTACTCTCAAACTCGAGACAAAGGTCATCCAGCCCATTCGATCCGGCAGCAAGATCACTGGTGTTCTTACCCAAGGCGCCAACGGTAGCAAGCAGATCATCAATGTCAAGGCTGGCGGTAAAGTCGTCCTCGCTGCTGGTGCCATGTCGACTCCTCGTCTTCTCTGGAACGCTGGTATCGGCAAGTCTGATGCTCTCGCTATTGTCAAGCAGGGTGCTTCCAAGACTGGTGTCACTCTCCCCGCTGCTTCTGACTTCATCGACCTCCCCGTTGGTCATCATCTCCAAGATCACGCTCAGGTCATGCTTCAGTTCAAGACAAAGAGCAACTTTACCGCTTACAAGTTCAACAACATCGCTACCGAGCCCGTCAAGTCTGACTTGGAGCTTTACTACCAGGGCTCTGGTCCCATCACTCAGGCTGCTCAGCGCATGCATCTCTGGACATCTGCCAAGGGCGCTGATGGTCGCGTTCGATACCTTCAGGGTACCGCCAGTGCCATGGCTGACGGCATCATCACTGTCCGCACATTCCTGACCCACGGTACCAGCACTGTCGGCGAGCTTGGTATCACCTCTGGTGGAAACACCGTCCTCAACACCAAGCCCTGGTTGATCGACCAGGAGGATCGCAAGGCCATGGCTGACTTTGTTCAGTACTGGCTTGACCTCACCAGCGGTAGCAACTCTACCCTCTCTTACATCACTCCCGGTGCCACCGTCGATGACATCCTGGCTACCAAGATGATCAGCGGAGATCACTGGATGGGTAGCGCCAAGCTGGGCGTTGACGACGGCCGAAAGGCCAACGGCAGCGCTGTCGTTGATCTCAACACCAAGGTCTACGGTACCGATAACCTCTTTGTCGTCGATGCCTCCATGCACCCTGATCTTCCCACCGGCAACACTCAGGCCATCATCATGGTCGCCGCCGAGCACGCAGCCGAGAAGATTGCCGCTCTCAAGGTCGGCGGTAGCAACTCTACTGTCCCTGAGCCCATCAGCTCAGCTCCCACGCCCGTTCCTACTCCTCTATCCAAGTGCAAGCGAGGTCTTCGTCGCCGTCGCGCTGCTCGTGTTCCCATGGACTTTCGACGACGATCGCTCTACTAAGCGATGTTAGTAGATGAGAATAGATGAAATTCAGTGAACATATTTCTTGTGTATATAGAAGTTAAGGCAGTTGTGAATATATGAGCCCTTCATATAAAATGACCGTGTTGTCCTTTGTGAAGTTAAAATAGAAACAATAAATTGCCAATAATGACGCTCCCTGTCAGCATTTAAACCCCCCATAATTCCCCCAGCTTATATTGGGCAATCTTACCTCGGCTTCGCGTTCGCATTCGTCATGAGCTCGGAATCGGGCAGACAAACCATCCGATTTCCTCTCGTAATCAAACCAAATTCCCCCTTCACCAGAACCACAGAATTTTCCCCAAATTCCGCTCGGAACGAGTGCGAGATCCCACTTCTTCCAGAATCAACCCTCCACTGTTCCTTTACTGCCTTGTTCGTCTCGAGGTCGTCTTTTCAATGGATGGGGAGACGGATCAGGTCAAATCCACTCGCGTGGGGTACAAAAAGTCCCGAAATGGTTGCATACGTTGCAAGAAGCGGCGAGTCAAGGTATGCAAATAGAGTCGCGACTCATGACTAGTGACACCTGTCTAACTGAGTAGTAGTGTGACGAAGAGGTCCCTTGCTCTGCATGCGTCAGGCACAGAGTCCGATGTAGCTTGGAGCTTGTCAAGTCGGATGACTACCAAGAACAAAAACCTCTGACCAATCGCTCTCTTCAAACACCCAGTCACAGCCTCCCAGCTGGGAGTCCAGCATCGCTATTATCCGGCTCTTTGTTCTCCAGTCCTCTCGATGAACCCGACTGCTGGGTCTCCACTGCCGAGCTCATGCTTCACTACACTACCGTCACGTACAAAACCATGGTTTTCAACGAGAGAACCATCCCGACCTTTCAGCAATCAGTACCCCAAGTCGCTTTAGGATATCCCTGGTTTCTTCGACAAATATTGGCCTTTTCAGGCTACCACCTCGCTCATCTCCATCCCGAAAAGAGACAGTCTTACCTCCTGCAAGCGTCAAAACATCAGAATGCTTCTCTCCGCGGACTGAGAGAAGCACTCTCCGAACCAGTCACCTCATCGAATTGCCACGCTTTATACGCCAGCACCACATTCATAGTAGTCAACAAATTCGCTGCATTTCCGAACTGCGACGACTTTCGAAGTCACGGGTGCTCCCAGCCTGTTCAGAGTCTCATGGAGATCTTTTCCCTCGTCAACGGCATGGAGGCTGTCCTCCATTCCCCAGGAGCCGCCGATCTCAGAAACGGTCCTCTGAAAGAACTTTTCTGTGAGACGCCGCATCCACATGTAAACAGCTACCTTCTTCGCGGTCTTCATGCCAGATTACCCGAGCTTGCACGACGAATAGCCTCAGACTCGATGGAAGACCAGTCCAGAGCCGTGTTGACTTCCGCCATTGTATCCATCACTGGTTGCGTCGATGACGCGTTTTCAAATTTGTACAAAGTATCACCGCCAGAGCTGAGGGTCATCTTCTCGTGGCCCATGTCTGTACCGCGAGATTTCTTGGACTTGGCTGTGTCGGGACATCCGTTGGCTCTTGTCATTCTAGCGTACTACGATATTCTACTGTACTGGGGCGAAACGGAGTATTGGTTTTTTGAGAACTGGGCAGAGACGTTGATTACTGCCATTGTGGAAAAGGTCAAAGGTTCACCATGGGATGATCTTCTCAATTGGCCTGTTGAAGTTATTTTACACCACTAATTGATTGCATGAGCAGCCAGCCGCGTGGCAAATGAGGACTCCTTGAAGCTCAAGTGTTGTTATACGAGGGGTGAAGGAGATATTTGAACATTATTCTTGGAGTATTTGTGGCCGTGAACCTTCAGCTGCTGCCGAGACCCATGCCTGTGCTGTCTAAGCTGCCAATAACTACAGCGTCAACCGAATATAAGGGATCTGAAGCTTCGGGTAATACGCAGTCGCGCCCTCAACAATGCACTTGGAATACTCCGTAAACGAAAACGTCTTACTGAACCCCGACTTATTAAATGTCTTGGTGATTTGCTTCGAGCAAGGCATGGCCATCTTCGGAACCTTGGTCCATCGCTGATAGCCAATGACACTCGGCTCCATGACAACGCCAGATTTTCCAGGACCGAATGATGACTTGACAATCTGATCATCGTATCGCTTAAGAGCTTGCTTCAAAGCAGAAAGATGGTCATAAAGATCCCTCCGCATCACAGTCTTCATCATGATTATCTGCTGCAGCAAGTCGTCGTTTTCAGGACGTTCTTTGATGTTGAGTTCATTTTCAATAGCGGCGGAACTTGAACCACTCACAGTCACCAATGAGTTGAATGTTGAGGCAACAAGATCGTGGTTTTCGGCCGAGTAGCCCGCGTAAAAGTCGACTATCCACCCTATCTTCCTCTGTAGGAGGAATGTGCGGTCGACGATGGGTACGAACTTGAAAAGATCTTGAACAGTTTGGATTTCGCCGCCTCTGAATAGATCAGCACTGGCGGACTCGTCTGGAAGTTCCTCGGCGGCTGTGTTAGCATCCTGTGCCTCCTTGATGTATGTTGTAAGTAGGTTGATTGCTGTATCCGGGGTTCGCATATAATAAATAAGCTGAGTATTATTGATCATATCGCCTACTGTAAGAGGCTGTTAGTTACCGTGAGTGCTCAATGAACTCTATTAAACTTACCTTGCTTGAAAAAAGATGACACAGCAGGCCCTTCACAGCTGCCGAGCTCAACACAAGATGTTTTGGTGGCATAATCAAACCTGGACTTGAAGCCGAGGAAAGGCGACCCAAGATTTTGAGCCGCTATATTAAAGTCGTTAGAGATAGACAGTAGGTTTTCGAGAAGGGGAATCCATGGAACGAAGAGCGCCTGTCGGAACTGCCGGGCAATCTTGGCCATGTATGGGGTGAAAAGCTTTTGAATGGTCTCTTGAATTTGCAAGCCGATACAAGAGGAGCCTGGCTTGCAGGATTTGCTGATAGCCATAAACTTCAAATAACTATCCTCGTTGATCTGGAAGTCTGTTAGAGCGGTGGAATAATGGAAAGCTGCTGTAAACTGAACATACCTCTGGTCCCTCGATGTTAAGCACTTTGCGCTTTACCTTGGACTGGAGGGTCTTTCTGACTTTGTCCCGGTCATCAACTGTCGGGAAGCCCGAATCATTCATACACTACCAGCACTACTGATTAATAAATATCTAGATATAGAAATTGGGAGAGCTTACCTTTTGGACTTTGACGACTTGATCAACATCCTTTGAATCTGCCGCCGATAAAGCTCCCTGCTCGAACGACTTGAAGCCTGATGTTGCACTCAATTCACCAATACGGGGAAAGTATTGGCAGATTGCATCGGAGGACCTGATGAAGTTATCACCTTGGGGCTGACCCAAGATCTTTCGCACAGTCTCGCAGAGGTTAACCTTTGTGGTGAGAACCTCCAAGCCTGTGATGACTTGCTTAGTCGTATCAACCCATCCTCCTCAGCGTTAGTGGGTGTGTCTACTGGTCAGAAGAGGGAGCCTACCTGGAACACATCTCAATGCATCACACATGAGCTTCGGCTTTTTCGGAGTAGGACAAGGCTTCTTGTATTTCTCCTTTGACTTGCATTCGTCGTACTAAAGGCAGAAAATCAGCGAGCCCTCGGGTGACCAGACGATCGAGATGGATACCTTCTTATCAGGAACTGTCTTCACGGTAACGTTGACACCATAAGGTACGGAAAACTCGAACTTGCATTCTGACAAATTCTTCAAGGCTGCGCATGTCTGTTGGAGAGTATTCTGTGCAAGTGCTGTCTCTGCGAGAAGAAACCAGGGAAGCAACTGAGGAATAAGAGTTTGTAATCTCATCGTGTCTGGCAGCGTAGTGTTGAGAATGTTATGAATGCTGTTGCGGCATAAAAGCAAGTGAATCAGGCGGAATAGACTTTACTTATCTAGAATGCTGAACATTTGATAGCGTATTTCGTTCACCGACATCTCTAAAACTATTTACTTTTACATATCTGAGATTTTCAGCTTGGCGTTATCTGTTAAGCCTTAAAGAAATTGGAAACAAAAGGCGCTATGCTTGCGTTAGTAAACGAGGTCTGGATTCTGACGAGCAAATGCTCCTGCGCTTATATCACCACAGAGAATTAGCTCCTGCGCCACATTCCTCCAAAAACATTCACATTATACCATTATACTGAACGCTTGCAGAAAGGTGACTGTACAAGCTTAAACGAGGCTGGCTGGACTTTTCTAGTAGCCGCGGAACATGCGCTGGTATGCACCGAAACTGACTCGAACTTGTGCCATCTCACCTAGGAGGAAAGTATTATAGCTTTTGTTAGATATTGTAATAGTAGACATGTTCTCTCCATGTTCTCTCCATCTCGGCTTAATGTGAGTCGCTCTGCAGCTCGTCTATTGTTTATCTCGAATTCTTCTTTTACTATATAATCAAGGGAGAAGGAATGCTAACGCCACACATAAAAATACACAAAGTGTCACTTTCTACATGAAGCAATGACGAAAGTGTCGTCAAATGATTGACTAACGAAGCTCAAAATGCAGGTTAAAAGCCTACTAGATTCTAATTTATAAAGATGATATACAGTGCAACATCAACTAACTACCATAAGGAAGTGGTGAAATTAGTACAGTTTAGAATTATCTAAATTAGAAATTTGTGTAAAATACAACTGTATAAACAAGTGGAAGAGAAGTGAAGATTTGATGTCAGCCAGAGGCCACAGACTAATCCGCATAGGGAACCAGTTGAAGCTCGATGGCTTCCATATCGCTAGGCGTGGAAGGGTTGCTACTCGATTCCATGACAAGAGCGGGAGTGTTGATTATCCTGCCATGGATCACATAAAACTTGTCCCAGGTACCAGGGACCGTATAGCAATTGGTAGTATCTGACATCTCGTCCAAGTGGCATTCACCAGCTGGTGCAGAGCACTTGAGCTTTCGGTCGCGAGTCTGTTCGCATGTGAGGGGTACTACTCCAGGTATGGGGCTATCGAGGTTCCAGAGAATGTTGGAGTTTGGGAAACCGTCGCCCCCGAATGAAACGCACAAGTACTTTCCGGTGTTTATCTCTCGTACATGGTTGGTGCTGGCTTCGATAGAGAAGGTGAGAACTGGGGGAGAGGGCGTGTACCAGCCGATGTTGTTATAAGCAACTGGATCGCCTCGCAGCAATTGGCCGTCGACGTCTGAGCCTACGGCCTTGATATTGAAGGTAGGGATCGGCACAAATGTGTCTTCAGTGGTCGTGGTTGCTTCAGCAGATGTCGTGGTCTCAGCAGTTGTAGTAGTCTCGGCAGTCGTAGTAGGGATCTCAGTTGTAGTCGTCTCTGTAGCAGTGGAAGCCGAGATCTCAACACTAGTACTTTGCGACTCGGTAGCCTCGGTAGATGTGACACTGATAGATAATTCGGCCGAGGTTGTAGTCGCTGCCACGATATCTGTACTTGTAGTAGAGACAGCATCGGATCCCGTCGAGGATGCAGACACAGATCCAGTAGCTACACTGCCTAGATATAGATAAGTAAATGACTTAATGTTTATGAGACGATTTCACTCACTGTAGTCACTCGATGTTCGACTTCGCGGCTTGCAGACACTTGCAATTGCGATATTGGCGCCGAGGCCCAAAGAGAGAAAAGCAGAAATACGCATTTTGGCGGCGAGAAACGGGTGACAAGGGTTAGACCGAGCGAAGGAATAGCAAAGGGAAAGGAAAGATTAAGAACTTAGGGACATTAAAAATCTTAAGTAACTCCCATAGGGGTTTATTTTGTTTTTTTGAGGCTTGACACTATTGATAAAAAGCGGCCTCAGCTGTGCCAATAGTGTACGCACTAGCTCCATTTTCCACGTTATTATTTTATTCAGGCTGCTATTGCGGTCTAGAACACTATAGCACTGGCCAATTAAATTACTTCTTGAAGTCCTACTTAGCGAATCAAAAGTGCGCTAAGGAAAGATCCTTAAGGCGAAGCATAATCCTTAACCGAAAGTCAAGTTTGTAGATAAGATAGGCTCTAGGTGCTGATCACTTGGACACGATCTTGGTGGGTTGGGCCGTGGAGAACCTGTGGCTCAGTTAGCAAGAGACCAATGATCGTGTCAAGACAGAGGAGATAGCTTAGCCCTAAGGTTTACTCCAATTTGGCTGCGGACTGTCTCAGGTTAGGTAAAACTTGACATCAGGGTCACCCCCAGGTCACAATGGCGTGTTCGCCATTTCTCTCCGGCTCACCAGTTGAGGACAATGGAATTACAGTATTCGTTCCACGTAACTTGAGAGGATATGTATCGCCATTCTGACGGTCAGGGTGCAATCCCAAACGTCTCACAGAGGGACTGCAGCTCTCCCTTCGATGGTTCCAGAATGGAAGCGACAGATCACAAGTACATGGATGATAGTGCCTGATACTTGAGGCCAGGAACAATCACAACTGCGGCTATGAGTTCTGTGACACTTGACTTTAGTTCTTGGATGGGGAGATAAGGCGGATGATGCGCTGAGATTAACTAGCTACGGTAGTAATGGATGCAGTGGCTCTAGATCCAGGTTATTCAAGGTGTTCATCACTGCACTGGTGGGTAAAAGACAAGTTATGAAAGGGTTTAATGTGTCATTGCTTCAATCTATAGAATCCATCACCAAGCCCGTACAATGCACCCAATACCTTTCAGTATCCGACCCTTGACCTAAATGTAATTTGTATACGACATGGTTCCTCTCGGCTGAGAAATGTGGCTTAAAAAAATAAGCAGACAGAACTTCGTTCTTATTGAAGTTTGCCATTCAGGTGACAGCCCCTTGTTGGCTTTATAATCTCGCCAGTTGTTTGTCGCCTGTGGGCTTACGTATCAGCTCGACGGCATGTTTCAGCTCAGCCAGGCTTTCAACATAGGCCTCATCAGCATACGCATTTCCAGAAACCTGTAGGTTCTCAATCTCGGCCAGAAATGGCTGAATAATGTATGGAGTGGCGTTTCTAAAAGCAGCCTGGATAGCCTGCGGAGGATTAAGTTAGCACAAGTTCGCAATAATGTGCTGGAACTTACAGTATCCTTTGATGGGAGGTTGTTGCTCGCTGCATGGGCGCTCATACTGTTTCACAGCTCAGCCCCCAGACTAGGTATATATCGCGATTTCGAAACTATCTTTGAGTTGATGTCGTAAACTTGAGTATCAAATGTGAGATTAGAACTTGGGTTCAACATCAGGGCCATATGTTTTGACCTTATTATATATAGAGATATATCGACTTGCTGGCCGGATGCTGATGCGTCGAGAAACGGAGGGTTGAAAATCACGCACACATTTTGCCGGTGACGTTTGTCCTCAAATGGGATGTCGCCGTTGTATTGCATCAGACCAGGCACAGAGCTAGACTTAATGCTGGGCTCGAAGCCAGGCGTACAGCCGAGTTTGAAATACGCACAATGTCGTAGCCACAGTCAGCATCCAAACAACGAACCAATCAAACGTGCATCCAGGAACAGAACCAAGCTTGAAGCCGAGTACTGAGCCCACCAGTAAGCCAATTTTCAACCCCCAGGTGCTGCCAGACTAGCCAACCCCTGCTTATGCGCTGGGGAAAACAGGTACAAGAAAATAAAATATCTTTCAACCGACACCCTACTCTCCCGACAAATCTCTTTTAAATATCAGCAAACATCACGACTATTTGCTCAAGTTTCGTCTTTTGCTGTTGCGTTGATCTGAATCTTTCAGACTAAGCATCATGCAGCGCGACGACTACACCTCTGCCAACCAGGCTCCGTTTGCACCTGGTTATAGCAATGAGTGGAACTCGATTCCGTCTCTCCCTATTCCTGCTCTGCAATCGAACGCCCTGGCAGAGTCCGCGGCCTGGCCCCAGTTCTTAGGCCCAGCTGCCACCTTGTTTGGAGAAGACCAAGACTGATTCGGCGACTTCAACTACGCTCAGCGTTTCAACGGTTTGAATCTCAATCAATTCATTCCTGCCGAACACCCAGGTGCCACGGGACAGGCTGGAAGCTACAGTCAAGACTTAGCGACATACATGTCTTCCGTACACCCGAGTGTCATGGAGAAGCTCGATAATGCTACCACCACCAACCGAGCCTCATCATTTCCGAGGATTGATGCCAACGGGGACTCTCCAAGCTTTGATGCAGGAGACTCTACCCCACAATCAATTGCAAGTGCGCTTTCAAGCAGTAGTGGTTGGACCAAGGAGCAGGACAAACTTCTCATGAGTCTCAAAGCCCAAGGTCTTGGATACTCCGCTATTCAAGATGAGAGGAGAAAGGAATTCGGGTGGACTAGGAACAAGAATGTGTTGGTCAAGCGCTTCGCTGTGCTGGAGAAGCGCTGCAAACCGCAGATCAAAACTCGCGTAAGTAGAAACCACTTACATCGACTACCACAAGTCATTAATTCGAGTTCTCCCAGATCGTTCGAGATATATCCAAAAGGATTACTCTTGAAATCATCAAAGCCGTGGGAAAAGAACTTGAGAAAGTCAATTCATCTGGTAGCAATAGCATTGCAACAGAACTCGAGGACTTGGTTCCATTAAGGCTCCCGGAGTTTCTGGAACGGTTAGTCGCAGATGTTGGTGTCTCGCTTCATCAACTAGTTGAGGATGACAAAAGATCGTCTACTTGATTGGCCTTTTAAGGTAACTTTACACGACTGATAATATGACTAGCAGGTGACAGAAGTCTGATATGAATGGTCGGCGAGGAGTTGGATCCATTCCGTTCAGACTTCACGCTCTAGAACCGGGTATGAACCCTAGAAAGTTTACGCGGAGAAGAAGAGCTGAGAGGACATCATGTCTGGGGATATAGGTAGATTCTGCATTCTGTATATTGTAATTCACTATGTATAAGTTTCCAACTGTGTAGCATCCACATACTCTGCACTAGGGCTTCGTATACTCCCTCATCGTCTTTAACACCTCGTTCATTGTCTGGAGGTCGAGGTTGTCTCGTGCGTGCTGCGCCATGACCGTCTCGGTTTGGCCAGCAATCTTCTCGACCATCTCCTCATTCATTTCGCGGACCATCTCCTGCGTAAGGATCTCAGTGGGCAGCTGGTCCAGGATCCCCTGTCCAACAACCCACGTGTTGACGTAGCCTACGAAGGCCATCATACTCATCTGCTCCCAGTCAGTCAATGCTTTCTTGAAGGAGGAAGAAGGGAAAGGATCGTAAGCAAGTCCATCTTACCTCGTAACAGGTCTCTTCTTGCAGAATGACGCGCGATGCTGCGGAAGTGTTGTAATCAGCTGGGGCAAGCCCTATGACCGCGTCGGTGGAGTTACGGCGCGAGCCAAATACTCCTTCAAGGCTTGTTTGAACTACGCGAGAGACGACCTCAGAACCTAGACCTTGGGCGAATAGGCTTTTCATGATGGTCTCCTTGGCCAAGTCCAAGAGTTTGTGGGAGACGATTGACGGGCCTCCCATTCCCTGATCACTAGCAAGCGGGTCTTTTTCGTGCCGCAGACGGGCCAGACTGACGAAGCCATGAGAAAACCACATGCTATCCCTTCCATGGCAGTCAAGAAGCCTCCGCAAGTCGCCGTGAGAAGTCGCTTCCATTTCGCCAAGTTTGGGGAGAATTTGGTGTTCCCGAAGAGCCTGGCGAACATCCTCGTCATCGCAGGCTGCACTCAGCACTGCATCGATGAATCGGCGTACAGCGCGCCAGACAGCATTCAAGTGTTTACTTGCGATGTCAGCCCACTTCTCTGACTGCCATTCAGAAAGTCCCGAAAAGACGACAGGGTTGGTTTCTCCCGGAGCTTCGCTACCACTCCATCGTTGAATACGTTCGGCGACCCAGCGCTCATGCTCTTCCCGAGTGGTGAGCCCAGACTTATCATGCGTGTAGTATTGGGCTTTGACAGCTTCGGCAACAATCACCTCTGTGACCCTATCATCCTGGTGAGAGGTACTGACAACATCCATCAGAGTGTCATACGTTGCTTGGACGACTTTCTCAATCGTGCTCGATCTATCGCCGCCTTTATCTACACTATCCCGCTTTAGAGTCTGAGCTGGATTAGCCGGGATCACACTTGCCAGCAAGGCCTCAGTCTTTTGGACAGGCGCGCTATGGTTTGCTCCATTGATCCCTTGAGTTCTGCCACATTCGTGAAGTGCTGAAGCAAACAGTGTGCTCAGTGCCTTGATGTTGGCTCGCAGCTTTTTGTCCTGTTCGAGTGGGTTCTCTTTACCAAACTTTCCAAAGAATCCACGGCAGGTCCGGCAGCTGGTGCTACTCAGGTGAGGCTTTCGACACGATGGGTTGATGTATGTTCCCTGACATCCTTGTGTTGCGAACCTTTCGAATTCCAAAGCAATACGCGAGAGGTACGCCTGACGGCCACGGTCATCGATCCTCAAAATTCCATTCAGATCAACACGATCTTTAATAACAGCCGTCTCTTTCTGAAGCCTATCCACAAGCTTTGGGAGCAAAGATTTAATGTGCTTCCAGATCATGTCTTTGAGAACCATCCTGAGCGCCTTGGTACCGACCTTTGCCTTTGGCGCATCGTGCCAGCCATTAGCGGCGTCAAGAAACCATGCTTCTTCCTGATCATCTCGCCGTTGTAAAGGAACACTAATAGTCTCCGATCTGTTCCAATTCTTGACAACATGCCATTTTGGTATAGCGCTGTCTTTTCGGCCATGAAGTATGTCTCTTGCTTGCTCAAGAGCATCGGTGTCATCTGCGAATTCAGGGTGAGTGAGAACCCCAATAAGTCGCTGTGCCAGGCGAGAGTCGCGAGACAGCATGCTTTGGACCACCTGCACCGCATTGGAGTTGTTGTAAGAATTCCCAGCATGGGTGACTAGCAGAACCAGATTGCTCTCCTCTTCAATGTACTTCTCGACCATGGCCGTGACAATTGCCCGGTCTGCATCTGTTTGCCCATAGGAACTGGCTTGAAAGATCCCAGGTAGATCCAACACATCAAGATAAGGCAGCTGTGGTCCAGATTGATTGACGACAAGGACATCATCCGTGAACCCTGCCGCAGTCCCTTGGTAGACGGGCGTTCCATCTCGGAGCTTATCATAGCCAGGAGGTGCAGCTACTCCAAGGACGGCTGCTGCCCGTGACAAGCAGTCGCCAAACATGTTCGTGTCTGCCAGGCGACCCTCAAATCGGCACAGCCTGTCACGATCGTTATCCGATCGCGAGCTTCCCGGTTCTATGAAGTAGCTGATTCGCACCTCTGAGGATCTGCGGAGAACGAGCTTGATGGGAAATCGGGTACAAAGACCACCGTGCACAGGGAAGGGGAACCGGGCGATGGCTTCCAGCAAAGAGCTTTTGCCGCTACTCTGATCCCCAACTACAACGAGTTGTGGGACTGCTATGTTCCTGTCGCTTCTAAGACGTGATAACTTCTGAAAGGCATCAAACAGAGATACCTGAGTCTCATCAATCAGGTTCTGGACGCCACCCCAGTTGGGAGGAGGGTCGAGATTCTTAGTCTGTTCTGGAGAAGACCAAGTAGACGAAATTCCTGCGGGGCGCCAGGTTGAACCGAAGATGCCACTCATTGTATCGAGATGAGCTTCAGTGATTCTAGTCTCCGGGGGCTGTAGTGGGCAGATTGTGCTTTCGGATCAGGAATTGTAAAAGAGTTCCTTAGATGAAAACGAAGGGGATATAGACAATGGGCAATGCGACTGGTTCAAGCATGAAGAGCAGAACAAGTTGAGGCCAGAAGAGAACACCGAGCGCTATTTATGCATGTTCTGCACTCCATCTAGAGAATTCGCTCCCAGGCGAAATACCAAACAACATGATAGAAGTCCTGCTGCAAAGGCCAGCAAGATTGTGAGTATTCCAAGAGACCGAAGCCTATCAGTTGCCTCTGTCAGAAAAGGCCCCAACCACGTATCAGTAAAATGTGGGCCTATGCAAGACCCATGTCGGCAACTTAGGAGCTGACCACTCAACAGTCTTGTTGTACCCTGGAATATGCAGGGCGTCAGTTCGGGTCCATATATTCATGCCACCCACCGCAAAACACCAATAAACTCACACAACGGTGACGGTACCATGGTGTTTTCTTATCCAATTGCACTTTCTGAATTTGGGTCGGGAGTGGGGGAAAATGGGACTCGGGGCCAAGTTGATGCCCGAATGTCTGACTCTTCGAATTTGTACGCTACATTCTCTGGTGTATATCATAGCCGAATGCCCTCCTCGTATTATCTTGAAAGGAGATTTCATCAGGCACTCCAAGCTTCTATTCATACGCTCCCATCATCACAGCCGTACAGCCTTTAGCATGATGGAAGACTTCCAGTGGTATAATGATGCCACTGGGATGACTGCTCGATCTCACGACCAAGATGGCGAAACAGATCCTGGCTATCTCTTGCTGGGTGCTAACTTAAGACAGACACAGTACAACATTGGCACTAATGTCTCGGGAGTCGTATCGCCATACCCGATGACACTTGGTTACAGTACGATTCCTACCCAGCCTGGATTTCTAGTCACGCCTGCAACAGCTCTTAGTCCGGGTATGAGCACCACCCAACCTTATAATCATCAAGAAGGTTTCCCAGTCTTCCCATCCAACAGCAACACGTCCCTTGTCCAGCTACCTGCAACCTATATGAGCCCACCCAATCCAGTAATGTTCCAACAGAACGGGATGGGCATTAGCGTGCCACCGTACCCTATTGACGCCGATATAATGATGGCTGATGCCGGGATCATGTCTCAAGAGCCTTCGGCCCCGATTAATCAGCCCTATGAGAACATGGTCTGTCCTATTGCAATAGCGAAAAGCCGGGGACAATCAAAGAAGAAGATTTCCAAAGAGGAGGGGCCCAAGAACCGCGACGAGAAGTGGGAACCATGGCGAGAAACCATAAAGTACCTCAAGCTTGAACAAGGACACACATTCCCTGAGGTAGCATTTGAAATGTCTAGTATACACGGTTTCAAATTTGCGTGAGTTTATCGTCGCACCATTCACATTCGAGCCCAAATGGCACGCGCGGCTAACCTCTGAGTAGAGTCTCGACATATCAAAAGCTTGGCGACAGATGGGAAGAATTCAAGTCGAAGAAAGCTAAAGACAAATCCTCACGTCATGGGAGGCCTGGAAAGTCTGCTAGAACCTCAATGGGAATTCTGGACATTTTCAGGTGTAAGGTAGATGCACAGCGCTACCTATCTGACAACCGGCTCCTTCAGGTACCATCAGTATCCTCCGAGCCATACGTGTACCAGTACAAAATCCTGCACGCCATTGACAGCCTTGTCAAAATGCTCTTTGACCAGAAGGGAAGACACAAGTGGAGCGCCAGCAGGAGTACACTTTCCCCATCAAACCAGCACTTGGAAGATTCGGCTACCAAGAGCTTGGCCACGTGGCAAAGCTTGTACGACAAATGCCGGGGAATTGAAGCCTTCCATGAAGGGCACGTGATGAAAGGAACATTGAGTAGACTCAAAGTTTTGTTTGACCGCGTTCTTTCTCAAGTGAAGGGAACCGAATTCTTTTGTGACCCTCACATGTTACTCTATATTTGGAAGGTCTGTGATACTCTCATGAGTGTCATTCTGGATGGGGAAACATGGGTGGAAAAGTACATCCTCGTCGGCGTCTTCCTTCAATCACTGCGATTTCGCCTGCGTGACTTGGCTTTCAAGGGCTCCGATCACCTGATGGTGCTCGTCGATTCTCTGTTCTCTATACTCAACTCAACACCTCTCGACCTGAAGAAGAGCTTAGGCCTTGGATGCTGGAAGCTCATGGAAATCCTTGGTTCACAGATTGGAAATGATCATTTCGTCGTCCTGAATCTCGGCATGTATTGCAACCGGATCTGGCCGAATATCTGGGGACTCGTGGATGTAGAAGAGTTGCAGACACGCTACAAGCATTACCTGCCCCTAACAAACGGTGGTTACAGGCCCCCAATCACAGCTACGGTTTCCAAACATCAGGGTGTATCAACGAGTGATGAGCAACTGGAAAGGATTGAGATGCTGCATATGGGTGGCGTTGCTTTGAGTGACGTTCTGTCCACTCTCAAGGCTAAGAGGAGCGACGATCGGACCCGAGCGTCTCAAATCACTTTGCTATTGAATCTCACTGATCTTATCTGTCTGGAACTGGTAAATTTGGCACAAGTTCCTTGCAGACAAGAAGCAGCCCAGGGGAAGCTTAAGTACACCACAGTGACCCGAGCTCTTGCTTTTGCTTTGGAACAGCTCGCTTACGATCTTCATGAAAAGGCAACAACCGAGGAGCTGGACGTAAGAAAGCGAAAGAAGATAAGGAAACGAAGAAACGCAGCCAGGAAAAGGGCCAGGTTGGGGCAGTCGAGAGAAAGCGATGCTGGGGCAGCTGTCAGATTCTCCACCAACTCAGGTGACATAGCGAATATATACCGCTTCATGGATGAGGCAATCGAGATCCTACGAAAAGGAGACAAGGATTGCAAACTGAGAGCAGCTCAACTCTCCAGGCAACTGATGAGCTGGATGAAGACATACAGCCAGGGTGAAGTTCAAGCGAATAGGAGAGGAAGATCGAAAGGCCAGTACTATAAGAATGAGAGAGACCGGGCTCGTGAAATCCTGGCGTCCATCTTCCCTGGAGAGAAATTTGAGTCAAAAAAGGAGGAGCGGACACAATTCCACAAGGATGTCATGAAGGACGCAAACATGGAGGAAGCGAAGACGGTACAGGTGGTCATCAGACCCCGTCGTAACCGCAAAAAGAAGACAGAGAAGGTTCAAACGCCTTTGCCATCGGAGGACCGGAAGTGCGAACAATGTGGGGAGGAGTTCGACAGCCGGAACAAACTATTTGAGAAGCATGTCAATGTCGCGGGAGCTTGTCGTAATAACCAGGATCCTTTTATGGGTTGGTGTTCTCCGAGAGAGTGAGAGTAGTCTTTTCGATGCTAGTTTTAATTGCGTCGAATTTCGATGATGATGATGATGATGATGATGGTTGTATATTTGCCAGATTGAAATACGATAGATTCTACCATCCCAGTATCAAGCATTACGCGTCATGGGCCGAGATACTATTGGCGGTGGCACCGAGGCGTGCGGCATGCAGCTAACTTTTCAGCTTCTGCAAGACCCATGTCTAGACCGTCGAAATTGCCAATAGTCGGAAGAAAACCTGCAGCTATTCAGCCTAACATGTGGCGAAACGGCAATTGGGAAGTCATTCTCTGATCGCAAATGAGCAACCCCATTATTCTTTCCCTCTCGAATACGGCCTTAGTCCAGTTCAACTTTCCAAGAAACTGCTTCCGCGGTATCGCCAGGCATAAAAGTTGGTAAGAAGTAAAGAACAAAGCAATATAAGATACACAATTCCAAACAGTTGTAGTTACAAGCCCCAATGCACAGCCACTTTAGTCGGCCTGCCTCGTTGCCTACTCTCCAAGTGGAAAAAGAGGCTTACCATTAAAAGGCTGCTATCTAGCTGCATACTGACACTATCTCACATTTCCCCTCTCCCAACTCCCAATTAGACATTAAACACATCGTCTTTTTGTTAAGTCGTCCAACATTGCAATTCTTTCCAAGCCATGACATCTACGAAACCTACTCTTTCTTCTGCCGGCTGTGTCAAGCCCTGGGTACAAAAGTTCACCAATACGCCGCGCGACGCATTTTTGGATCAATTCGTCGATTCGAATGATGCAAGATTTATCGAAATAATTGAAGGATCTGTACGAGCACCATGACGTTAAACTACTCAACATTAACGTCTTTATCACAGCACGAAGACGAAATCAAATACAGCGAGGTTCCCCTCGACTCAGGCAACCCCAACTCTGCGCCAGATCTTTCTAAAGTATTTGATGTACGATTGAGAGCCTTTTTTACATCGTTTCTGTGCTAATATTGTCTAAGCTTCCACAGCAAGATGGCTCAAAGGGCATTCTCAGATTGGTGTAAGTGCTTTCTTTCATTAAAACCCCCCCAGTGTTGGCTTATTCACATTTCTAATTGTTCCAGAATCTTACCTTTCAACACTGAAAACGACAATGACCCTCCTCTGTCGTGGAAAGGATTTAGGGAGCACCTCGGCTTGCTGCACCTGGAAAACACTTTCATCTGCACCGAGCAGATGCAGACGCCCCCCACCTGGTTTGAAGTTCCATTGCAAGCAGGTCTAAAAGGTATGCTTGAAGAACAATCCATGGCGTCTTTATCGAAGCCGCAGACTGATGAACTAATCTCCAGGCTTTGTTGTTAAACCGGAAAGATGGGACTCTAACCTCGCCAACTTCAGTATCTCTGTTGTCCACTCTCCAAGCTCAAGAGTTACGCACGTCGTAGCTCACATGTTGCACAAAACAGACATCAAACATCTACTTCTTCGACTACAGACTCTCAAAGCCCTTGCATGGCACCCTTTACTTGTGCCACTCATCCTGATGGAGCAAAGAATAGAAGGCACTGCAGAGAAACTCACCCTCATGAGGGACTCTCTTTACTCGGTAGAGAAGCGAACTGGAACTCACAAGAACTACCGTAATGATAAATATCATGAAGAACTCAATCACTATGCTTATGGCGACAAGGTATGGGAGCGGCGCCACGAGCAGGATGTTGACTTTGAAGCTGCTCCCGGAAAGATCACTTCTGTTGCTTCGGAGTGTGCCATGACCGAGGCCAAATGTCAGGTCAATGAGAGTTTACTCGATTGGCTATAGGGCCTAAATGACAGCCTGGATGAACTCAACACTGACGGTGGTTCTTGGGAGAGGGCAAAGTCCTCAATTAGAATGAAGATCTCAACTTCAAAAACGTGGTCGGCAAACAATCGAGCACGAAGTATCTATCTCGCCAAACGAGCAGAGGCACAAATGCAAGCGGCAAGTAGCCAAAATTCTCAAAAACATCTGTACACATTTAGCTAATCAGATATAGTGTCTCAATCTAATGGCGCAGCGCGATAGTGCTTTGAACCTCAAAAAGACCGAAGCAGCACTACGAGACAGCTCCGACATGAGAGCTATAGCATGGGTCACCCTCGCATTTCTGCCAGCGACGTTTGTAGCGGTAAGATTTGGCCAAACCTTTGAAACGTTGGCTCTTCTGACTTATCTGATAAGACTTTCTTTAGTACCTCTTTCTTTAGCTTTGAGCAATCAGGTCGGCATGTGTCCAACTGGATTTGGCTGTATTGCGTGGTAACTGGCATATTCACCGTTGGTGTTCATCTGGGTTGGGCGCTGTGGATAAGGAAGGAGAGAAGAGTTTGAGAGCTGAGTAGAGGTGTTATCTACAGTTGCTTGAATAAAACATGTTGACAGTAGGGTTGTTTGTCGCCCGGTAATGAGCTAACCGGGCTGATCCGTTCATGGCGCCGCCATACCATTGACGATCTTACCAGTTCTCATTGACCTTCACCAAGTTCAGCTCTACCCACAAGTATGAGCTGGCTAGTCTGGCTCGGTAGCTCTGCAGATTTCTCGTTCAGTGACCAATCAGATAGCCCAATCGCTACTAGTGTCGCAGATCTCGGGGTCTTTTCAGCTTGTGACGTTGGCGGCTGGTGCTAGGCTTACTGGTTGGCTTCGCTACAGCTTATGTCTTGTTCTAATGCATGTGAAATTCCCAAAAGATGGATATTGTGAGACACTCGATTCCAAGAATGTTTGAGCTTTGACCCGTGAGGTTTGTGATTACTCTTGTCCTTCGTCATATTGGCTGAAATTTGGAGCTGATGTTTTGTCACTGGGGCAGCGAGCCGGGTTATTGGGCTTGATATCTCTGACTACTTGTGTAGATCCCAGCCGGCAGATCTGGGTTTGGCTTCTGTAGTTAGTTGTGAGAGTTTCACTTTGCGTCATAATTGCAAATAAGAGTACCTGTGAGCCCTCAACGCCTTGTAGGTATAAGAAGCCTTCTACACCACCATCTACTGCCGGATTTCCGTATATCAGATGTTTACAGGCCCAGCTCCACTATTATGGGTGATGCGATTCCTCCAGAAGCTGGAACATACGGCATCAAAGGTCTCCCCCGGCCACCGAATGCCGCGAGATACCCTGGAGAGATTCCCTACGTGAAGGGTCTTCCAGTCCGTAAGGAGATATCGTCTCTTGCCAACTCAGATGACCCAGAGGAGAGGAAACAGTGGACGCTACTCGTGCTAGGCTTGGAACGCTTCAAGTCTATGCCTGTCGATGACAAGCTCTCCTACTTCCAGATTGCCGGAATCGTAAGTACATGAGCGATGCCCCGATAGCTTGGTACCCTGCTGAACGTTGGTTAGCACGGGTATCCAGAGGTAGCATGGGATGGAGCGCCGGAACCAAAGCATGCGCCGGACAAGAAGACCAAACAGGCTGGTGATCAGCCGTTCGGTGGATATTGTAACCACAACAGCCTGAACTTTCCTGCATGGCATCGACCTTATATGCTGCTCTTCGAGGTACGATCTTTTAAATGCTTCGATTTTATCTCTAACATAAGTAGCAACGGGTCTGGGAGAATATGAAGGCAATAGTCAGCGACTGGGTGGATAATTGCGGATTACCGGCCTTAGAAGCAGACAAATGGTACAAAGCAGCAAGGCACTGGCGGATGCCATACTGGGACTGGGCCAGGCGACAACGGTACCATGAAGACTTGGTCTGCCCGCCAGTTCTTACGCAAGGAGCCGTCCGGATCTACCCACCTCCTACGATAAGGAACCAGTTTCCGCGAAGCGGTCTCTATCCTAACCCGCTGGTGGGTTTCGAGAACCCAGAAAAAGACCCAAAGACAGGGAAACCGTTGCCCTTCGGCAGCATGCCCGGGGAAAAGTCGAAATGGAATATACAAGACAACCCAATAGTTCATGATGAGCTTCCATTGAAGAAGGGCTGTGATTGGGCTCCAGTGAGTCTACCAACGGGTGCTCCGATTTATCGCTTACTGAGTTGCGCTTAGTGGAGCAAGACATCTGCAACCAGCAGATATGGAATATTCAAGGGAGAAAAATGGGAGAAAGATCCTAAGAGCTACTTCACAGGGCTTGAAGGGGTAAACAACTGCTGGAGAGCTAACGCCAGCCTTGCGAGAGTTCACGAGAATGGACCAGATGGCAAGCCTAGGTGGAGCACAATGGAGCAACATTCGGAGGACCATACATGGAATCCCGGGAGTCTTTCCGATGCTGTTAATCGTATGTTCTCTAAGGGATATAACTCGAATTGGGGACACTTTGCTTCGACAAAGTGGATTGCTGAAGGCAAGGGATGTCCAAAGACGGGATATATATCTCTAGAGTATATCCACAACAATATTCACGTAAGACGGCAAACGGATCATGGGGGTTGAGCTGACTTGAGCGCAAGAACTTGACCGGAGGGAGCGACTATGCCACTGGCATGGGACACATGAGCGACGTGCCAGTAGCAGCGTTTGATCCCATCTTTTGGCTTCACCACGTGTCAGTCTCCCTCAAAGCAGTTTGACAGGACTGACATGGAGCAGGCAAATCGATCGCTTGTTGGCTATATGGCAATGTCTCAACCCAAAGCTATGGTTCGACAACGAACAAACCGCAGATCCGACAGCTTCTAGCGTCACTGACGACAAGGAAACGGACCCTCTTGAACCGTTTCACAGGAAAGACAACGATCCCGAAAAAGAAGTCTGGACGGCCCAAGCTTGTCGGGATTGGACAGAGTTGAACTATCAGTACGATGACCTTGCGGAGGTAACCGAACGAACGATACGAAAGTATGGCCGATTCATACCGGAAGAGTTCCAACGGGAGCTTCGATCGCATATCGACACGATCTACCCGGGCACAGGACATGTCATTGAATCGATGAGAAACTCCGATAGCATTCCCGACGCTCTACTGTCATGCGAGGGCCAGGAGGGAACCTGGAAGGATTACATCGTCAACGTGGTGTATGACCGATACGCCCTGGACGGTCTGTCCTACACAGTCCAATTCTTTATAGGTAGACTGCCAGGTGAAGATACGACTAGTTTCGAAAAGCACAACTACGTTGGCCATGTGTACTCCTTTGGCGGTAGACAAAGTACATCCGAAGGTTCTTGCAGGAACTGCAAGAGACAAGCTGCAGCACAGATCCTCTCATGTGCTCAGGTCCCGTTGACGATCCATATTCTTCAGCACATCAAAGACAACATTCCTGGCCACTCCATCAAGAACTCTGATGAAACTGAAGAGTATTTGAGACTTCATCTTTGGTGGAGAGTCGTCAAGTACGGTGGTGAAGTTATCTCTGAAGAAGGATTCAAGAAGAACTTCTCAAAGCTCCAAATATCTGTCTTGCGTGGCACTGGTCGAATCAAGCCGGGTAATGCACAAAGGGCCGGTTCGGTCTCTTCTTTGTACGGCGACTATGTGCCATTGCCTGAGATCACTGATGGGAAACCCGGTGGCTTGCAGCGAGACAAAGCCCCCGAGAACAACGAGCCATTCGTTCCGCAGAACAAGAGCGTTGTGCAACCACTCCCCAAGGCGAGGTAAGATCTTGCCCATCAATGTTGTTGCAGTTCGTTGACAGATTTACTAGTTTGATGATAGAAAAGCTCCAAAGGTGTGGAATGAAAGCTTGTAGGCAAGAAGCCGAGGCATTGAAGTTTGCGCCTGTTCAATCAAAAGTTCGGTAGTTGTTAGAAACATGGATTTAAGGTTACGCAGGATCCTGGTATATGCCGACAGTTCCGAGATCACAGACCAGGATCAGCCGGGAGAATTCATCGGTAGCTGAGCGCCTCGAAGAAAAATAATGTCTATGTCTTGTTCAACGTGTTCACAAAGAATACTATAATAAATCGTTGTGCTACGCTGTTCAGTAGGAACTCAAAGCTGGCCATCAGCACCACTGTACCATCGGATGTCGCGTCAGCTTACGGCCCCTCGGGATCCCGAATAACCTTTTTTCGTAACTTACCAGGGGCCTTTCTTTTTCTTACCCCAGATCCTTCTCGTCTACGAATACGATGGGGCTTGATCTACGCCCGCTAGAACAAGTGCTTACTGCCGGCGTATGAGGAGCGACATGTCTGACATGGCAATTGGGCGAAATTAATGATCCGTCTGGGCGTAAGATTTCCGTGTCTCAGACGAGCATCCATCGGGGAAATTAGCGCCACGCAGGATTGATCTTAATAAAGAGATGAGCTGGCCACTTCTCTCCCTCCGTCATTTTCTCTGCTTATCTCTCAGTGTCATTAGATTCAATATGTACAACCAAGAAAAGACCATCGACTCGTCGTCGCAGAGCGAAAAGGACAAGGAGTCAACGACTTCACCGAAAACAACTCGCCCTCCACCGATTCTATGCCTTGGCGCTCCCCGCAATGGCTCAGCATCGCTAATGAAAGCGCTCCAAATCCTTGGCTATCCCAACGTGCATCACGGCTGGGAAGCAGCTGAGCGTGAAGACCTTCAATGGCAATGGCCTATTTTCGACAGAGCATGCGACGCGACCTTCACCAACATCCCAACATACCGCGGCAAACCGTTCTCTCGCGCTGAATGGGACGAAGTCTTTGGAGAATACGATGCTGTATCAGATGTTGCTTCTTTCTTTGCTGAGTCGCTCATCCCAGCTTATCCCGACGCCAAAGTCATTCTTATCGAGCGCGATATCGAGAAGTGGTTTCCAAGCATGCACGCCGTAGTCAAGAGCTCAACGAGTCCCTTCCGACGAAAGCTTGGAGCCAAGATTGGTGATCTTTCGGGATTTTTGAGTCCGAGACCGTGCAACAAGCTTCATCAAGGCTGGACGAGAGCGCCTTCTCCCAACGACGTTATCGAATACCTAAAACCAGCGTATGTTCGACATAACAAGTACATCAGAGATACGGTACCAAAGGAGCAGCTTTTGGATTTCAAGCTTGCGGATGGTTGGGAGCCGTTATGTCAGTTTCTTGGAAAGGAAGTTCCTGACGTGCCGTTTCCGCATGTCAATGATTCGAAGGAGTATGCGGCGAGGGGGAAGAGGTTGGGAAATAAGATGATCAAACTTGCTTTGAGGAACCTGATCTTTCCTTGTTTACGGCCCGAGCCTGTCTCCAAGCCTTAGAGTTGCTCAGCGCTTGACTTCTTGGAAGAGAAAGGAGTGTACACCAAGAGACACATTTTCCTGGCCGTATGAGGGTCGTTTGATTCTGTACATCACCTGGTATAAAACGCTGGCTAGATTTCTTAGTTTAGACAAGCGCGCTGTTTCTAATATCTAGCTTGGATAGCGTGTTTTCCATTTAATATCCGTATTTGGCAATATCGGTAGTCCACTTGTTGTATCTACCCCACCAACATCCAAGGTCTGAACAAGATGTCTGCTCATTGGCTTTGTGAAAGCGGCATATGCTTCTTGCATCACGACTCTCGGATCGCTAAGTATTTAACCAGAGTTTTGCCTTGGTTTACCAGATGGACCAGTGAGTGTCGAATTGATCGACCCGGAAGACGGCCCGTGACTCCGACAGGTGAGGTTAGTCCTCGACGTCAACCTTGGGGGGGCTATATATATCAATGCGGTTTGCGCTCCCTGAAATGTCCAAATTATCTTTTCTTTCTGAGAAGGGCTCAATAGAAAAAGGCTCTTCAGTATAGTCTCGTTTTATCGAACAGCATGACCACGACTCGGAACTACAACTGGCAGCAAGTCAAGCCTGGAGAATGGCAACGCCATATCGATGAAATCGAACAATTCTACTCGACCATGGTCGTTCTTTACGAAGGAAGTGGTCGCATGTTCTTTGGAATGACGGGACATGTCTCGCTCTCTATTAAAAACACCAGAGGCTTGTCGCAAGATGATGCTGAACTTGAGGTCGACAAAGCTTTGAGAAAGGCATGGCTTGCTCTCAGATACGCTCACCCTACACTTGCATCTCAAGTTACTCAGCGCGTTGAATCAGAAGATTGGGTCAAGACTTATAGAGAGCTGCAGGGAGAAGCAGATAAGGACGCATGGCTACAGAGGACTTTGGTCCATATCTCTGACGGACAGACTGGTAATCAGTGGGCTAACTCAGACCCTCCTGCTCCAAAACTCCCAACCATGTTTGTTCTACATCTTCCAGCTGAGCTTTGTGATGATGACTCCCTGACAATCCGCCGCGACCTCATCTTCCGCTCTCCTCACGATATCATCGATGGCATCGGAACTCTCATGATGCTCAACAACTTCATATCCCTCGCCTCAGAAGCTTACGGCAAGGGAAATACCTACAAACCCCCAGCCCTCGACGGCAGCGAGACTTCAAACCTGAGTCCATCCTACCGAATAGCCGCTCAAATCCCTGAAGCCCCCTATCAAGCTCAACTGGACAGACTTGAGCAAATGGCAGCTCAAAAAGCCGCAGCTGCTTCCGATCCCAGCGTGGAAATTCTTGCGCTTCCTTATAGACAGGGCGATCTACTGCCAGGTCGTCATCAGCGCTTGGCACTCACGCTCACCAGGGAGGAAACACAACAGCTACTGAAGGCGTGCAAGATAGTTGGGGCTACGCCGACACATGTCTTCCATGCTGCAGCTGCTATGGTCGTGCGAGACGTACAAGATAAACCAATCAAGACCAAGAAAGTTCGGTACATCAACTACATCCTACGCAACGAGCGCTCAAGCTGTCAAGAACCATATAACACTGCTCAACATCCAGCGGCTGTCTACCATTCTGTTTCTGGCCAAAGCCTCGTCGTCGACATGGATCTCCACCCAGCTTCCACAAAACCAGACTTACAAACTCGCAAGAAGGAGTTTCTCACCATTCTTGAAAAGGTCAAAGACTTCTATCTCACCGTCAAACAAGACAAGGAATTTTATATTCTTGCCCCAACCATGTTCTCCCAAGCTACCCCAGCCCTACCCTCTGGTCCTCGTCCCCTTCCTGTGCCGGAGCCGAATGCTCATCCGTCCGTATCGATCTCTAGTATGGGCCGTACTGATGCTATCGTGGTGCCGGAGACGGGGGCGTTTGAGGCGAGAGATCCGTGGGTGACTGGTGAAGAGCTTGGAAATGGATTGGGGCTGTTTCTTGGTACGTTTCAGGGAGAGTTGTGCTTGAGTGCAGCGTATAATGATGCTTGGCATACGGAGGGGGATGTGAAAGAGTATCTAGAGCGTTGTAAAGATGTTGTGTTCCTAGGTCTTGGGATAGATAAGCCGTGAGGTTAGTTCGGGGACATCGGCGGAAAGGCAAATCTGAGTTTGAGTGAGGTTATCAGAACGTATAGGTTTCTTTGCGATTGCGAACAGGCTTCTATTTGTGTGATGTCTTTGATTATGCTTTTGAGTTCAATTCAACAGAACAACCGCGTACAGGGACTCGATTGTCAGCTCATCATAATACCTGTTCTGCATAACGATTCGCAGATGATATCTTATCTCATGGCCATTTTGATAACGTCGTAGAACATGGTCATTCGAGATTGGCTGCTGGCATCTTATTCTGTTCATGTTATCTGATAGCTTATCCAAGTCACAGAACAGCGATGAAAGTGAAGTTTCTCCAGGGATCGTGTAAACCATCTTAGATCGATGTTTCTGGCAAGATACTAAACGAAGTTATCCGATGACTGATACTGTGAAGCTGACAGGTTACGCTTTGGGGCAGGTCTCTCAAAGAGGACCTTGATAGTCGCCTGTACCGCAATCCATTATCAACCAACAACACCTCCACCCCTCGTACATCAACTCCTCCCGGAACTTCTGTGGCAACTCCTCCATCACGCGGTCACCCCAAACATCTCTTTCCAAAATCAGCATAGCAGATATCGGTTTATCAAGGCCCAAAACACCATTTTCAAAAACCCGCCACAACCCGCCTGAAGGATCACCCTCTAGTATCCCATACCAGCGAACCCCTCGCCTCCTGTGCATATGTAATCTATCCCGATTGTGGGGGCGATATTCACGGGGAAGCGACAGTGTGTGTCCCGAAGTGGAAGCTCCCTAGACTGGAACCTTTGACAGGCTGGGGTAAGTCAGGATGACCCCCGGCGAAAACCCGGATTAGGGTACTTTTCCTGACTGTTGGGTTCGGAGCTGAATGATATGCTTGTTTGATAGTGGCCAATTGATATAGGGAAAGGTTTTATCTAGGTGGTTTGGAAGGTTTTGGTTGTTGGGAGGTTGCATTGGCATGTGAAGTAGCTACGGTCGGAGAGAAACAGAAAAACAGAGATTTTAACCTTGAATTGACGATTGATGCTACTTACTAGGGTATACAGGTGTTGGTCTGATGGTGGTGAGTGCCAAGTGGCAATCATGCAGGCATTGTGCAATCTGCATCTCTGCAATTCAATACCGTCTTTTGATACAAAGCGATATTTTCACTTACAACGCGACGGGCGATGGAAAAAATTGCTTGCGCTTTCAACATCGTCTCCAGCGTCGTAGCGACTTCAAGAATGTCTTTAAAATCGCGAGTTATGCCCAAATACGATTTGAAGTGATAAATATTACTAAGACCTCACTAATAAATCGGTATCAACCTGTAATCTTGTCGCGATCTGACGTGGAGCATAAAAAATACAGGGATTCCGATCCGCATCACGAAAATAGATACTCGCGTGGCGAGCGATTGATAATATGGCGGCCGAGTTGGTGTTGAGGTTCATCCATGAATGTCAAAATTCTGGGCATCGGATAGTGCATGTCGCCGCATTCTTGGCTACGGGTATAACGGTCTTGGTATCTGTGGCCAAGACGATCAGATCTTCCAGAATTTCTGTCCAGGCACACTGATCGACAATGGCAAGGCCGATGATGGATGCGACGGTATCAAACGTTGCAATTGATACAGTGGCAATAGGGTAACCATTTCTCAAGATAGCATCACGATCGTGGACTCTGCTATCGTCTGTTGGTACTCCGTTGTTGGTTACGCAGTGGGTCGAGTGATATGTAGAATTGGGTATAGTCAAGCTAGTATCTACAAAAGTCCATTCTGTATGTTGGCTTGGGAACACCAGGTGATTCCTGCAGTACGAATATGGAGGGGCCCGAGATAGCACGGGGCAAGGGTTGATCATCCCAGAAATGCAAGCAGCGGTCCCTTTGGTCTTGGCACCCTGACCCTCGGCACTCGACAGCGGAATATCAGAACGTTTCGCTCGCTGTAGTGAGTGAATGCGGGGGAGGCGATGCACTGTAAATGAGAGGCCGTTTCACTGCAGTGTCAAGTAAATACGTAAAACACTGTACATCTTGTAGTATCCATGACGCTGTTGAGTACGGGCCCTCGGTCTAACATCAGATCTCCATTTAGGCTTATCTACGTATCTTATTGTTAACCCATTCCGCAGTCTTGATGCCCTGTTGCATCTCCAAACAAAAAGGCCCTTCTCCAACCTAACAAAGGTCCCCCTCCCCGCAGAGTGCGCCAAGAACAACAAAGGTTCCCGAGCCATTGGCCAGCACACGGAGCACACCCACCGATTAGGTTTAGAGCTGTGCTGATAGCTGCAATACCGATTTATTATTCATTCGCATTGCGAGAGATATTGATATGGCAACGGAACAACTGCGCTATCGGAGGAAATATCAGGAGATTTGAGAGTATGAGCAATTGAAGCGGGTTTTTCGGATTGTGGTCTAGATGAATATGATGCGCCGAGGGCGGAGAGCAGGTAAAGTGAGGAATCTGGTGATTTAGAGGGTGATTCAGTGAGTGAGAGATGCCCCTAGAGGCAATGATATTACGAGTGGCAGCGACTTGACCATTCACAGACTAATGCAGAGTAACCCTCCGATAACCATAAACCAACCATAAAACCTTTAATCCCCCTGTATCCGTAGCACACACACAATTAACATGTGGCGCGTATCGCCCGTTTCCCTCCCTCGGTGCCACCCGCTCTCTATCTGGGGGTGGAGCCCCCGTCCCCTCTGAGGCTAGATCCCTCCAGGGGCCTCATGCACAAAAGTTCAAGCACCACGATAAAATACTGCTCCCATTTTGGCAGCTCCAAATACAACCGCTCCCTTGTCATTCGTCGGATATCGCAGATAAGGGGTCCGCTCAATCTGGACTCTTTATTTGGCAATCGTCAAAAGATCGTTTGTCTCGCTTCCTCTTCTGGGCGACTTGCAAAAAGTCCCCCGATGTGCGGAATTCAGTCAAGAGATGGGGTTGGCAGCCACTTACTCAATCGGGTGCGGGTTTCAAAAGTGCCACCACTGAATATCTGTACACCAGACTGTGCTGTCTGGTACGACGTTGGGGCAGGAGAGATAAATAGATCGCTGCTCCCCATTCTTCCATTCTCGTTTCCAGTCGTACCAGCCAGTTCAAGTTTCTTCCCTTCAACTGATCGCCCATCATGGTCGCCGAAACAGTCGTCCCCGATCGTGTGCCTGAGGATACCCTCCAGCCTCGCTACGATGAGACCGTGCAGCCTCGCTATGATGAGAAGGAGCCTCATTTCGACATGGACCTCAAGTCTGAGGCCGACAGCGAAGATGATCGTATCACAGATCTGTTCTCCAGCTTCCCTCCCGCAAAGGGTGTTGAGCATGAGCCTAACCCTTTGACTGCTCGTGCTGTCATTGTCGGTATCATTCTCGGTTCTCTTGTCAACGCCTCCAACGTCTATCTCGGTATGCTGACCCTCAATATCTCATCCACAATCTCATAATACTAACGATCTACAGGCCTCAAGACTGGTTTCACTTTCCCCGCTACCATGTTCGGTGCCATCTTCGGTTATGGCTTCATCCTCATGCTTACAAAGTCCCTCCCTCACGTCCCCATCCTCGGCGGTAAATTCGGTCCCCAAGAAAACTCCATCATCCAAGCCGCTGCCACTGGCGCCGGTGGTATGTCCGGTGTCTTCGTCGCCGGTCTCCCCGCCATGTACCGTCTCGACCTCCTCTCCGACGACCCCAAGAAGGACTTTGGTCGTATCCTTACCATCACCTTTGTCTGCGCCTTCTTCGGTCTCTTCGCTGCTGTTCCTCTCCGACGATTCTTCATCATCAACGTCGCTAGAGAGCTTAACCTCGTCTTCCCTACGCCTACTGCTACTGCTATGACTATCCGCTCCATGCACGCTGTTGGATCTGGTGCGGCTGATGCGCTTCGAAAGATCAAGGCTCTGGGTATTGCTTTCATCATTGCTCTACTCATCATCTGTGTTGGACAGTATGCCGATGGTATTCTCCACAACTGGCACATCTTTACCTGGTTCTACGTCTGGTCTGGATACACCGCCAGCGGTCTTCTTGAGCCTGAGAACTGGGGTTGGTACATCCAGCTCACTCCCGCTTTCTTCGGCTCCGGTATTCTCGTCGGTCTCAACGCAGCTGTCTCTTGGTGGGGTGGCACCGTCGTTGCCTGGGGTCTCATCGGTCCTCTTCTCGTCCACTATGGCGAGTGCATTGGTATCGCCGTTGGCGAGGGCAAGTGGGAAGGCATCACTCGATTCAGCGTCATGACTGGTGTCGATGACCCCGACTACGTTCCCTCTCCCCGATACTGGATGCTCTGGCCCGGTGTTATGGTTCTCATGGTCTACTCCCTCATCGAGTTCTTCCTTCACGGAAAGGTCGTCTGGGATGGTATCAGGTTTGCCGTCCACGAGTCCGCTCGCTCCATCAACAACAGACTCCAGGCTCGCGGTCACAGCAACGCTTGGTTCGCTAAGCAGGCTGCCAAAGCTGACGCTGACGGTGGTGTTGAGGACTTTGCTTCCGCTCAGGAACAGGTCCCTACTTGGGTCTGGGTTGCCGGTACTCTCGCCGCCCTCGTCCTCGCCATGATCGTCAGTGAGGCCCAGTTCCACATGAACGCTGGCCTTGCTCTCCTCGCCTGTATCCTCGGTGTCATCTTCGCTTTCATGTCCATCTATGGTGGCGCCGTGACTGACTGTGCTCCTCTTACTGCTTCCGCCAAGGCTTCCCAGCTTGTCTATGGTGGTATCACCAAGAACCACTTCGCCATCAAGGACGCCCAGCGAATCAACCTTGTCGCCGGTAACATTGCTTCCGGTACCGCTGATGTTGCCAACTCTCTTGTCAGCGACTTCCGAGTTGGTTTCCTCCTCAAGACCCCCCCCAAGCTGCAGTTCTACGCTCAGGCTATGGGTACTGTCGTCTCTGTCTTCCTTGCCCCCGGCATCTTCGTCCTCTTCATGTCTGCCTACCCTTGCGTCTACCGACCCAGCGATGACCCCGCTGATATCTGCCCCTTCGCTGCTCCCTCCGTCGCTGCTTGGCAAGCTGTCGCTACTGCTGTCACCATGCCCAGCATCCCTATCCCCAAGTCCTCCGCCTACTTCTCCATTGCCATGGGTATCCTCTGCGCTGTCCAGGCTATCGTCAAGCACTTCTGGCTCGTCGGTTCCCGCGAGAAGTACCGTGATTGGCTCCCCAACTGGATGTCCGTTGGTGTCGCCTGGGTTCTCGGCCCCGACTCCGGATATGCCAACGCCATTCTCTGTAAGTCATTTTGGTATCATTCTACGAGTTTTTAACTAACGAATTACGCAGTTGGCTCTATTACTGCTTGGTGGTGGCGTAAATGGTTCAACAACCATTTTGAAATGTATGCTTTCGCGATCGCTGCTGGTTTGATCGCCGGAGAAGGATTCGGTGGTGTCATCAACGCCGCCCTCGAGCTTGGAAAGGTCAGCGGTTCTTTCAAGGGAACCGAGATTGCTCTGCCCGGTGCTGAGTGGTAATTACTCAGATAGTTAATGCGTCATGATTGTTTGTTGAGCGATTGGCGGAGGATGTTACAACGATCAAATAGCTAGCTTTGCTATATGAATATACCCACTTGATCTTCAAAGACGTTTGACGATTTCATTTTGCGACAGTAGATTATACAGCTCAACAGTCACTAATTCATTATAATCTTGAAAGGGGGGGGGGCGAAACCGTTCTGCTTTACTGTCTTGATTGCAGTTTCATGTTTCGTCAAATAGAACGAAACTACACACTCTCGCTACACGCTTGAATCAGGCCAGTTCACACCACAGAAACCCAGGTAACTTATAAGCAGGGTAACCTCTGAGACAGATTAAATAGCCTGTAAGCCCTAGAGTGAGTAGGCATGAATAAAGCTGCGTTGATGACACCTCCGAGTCCTTCTCCGGCGATCAAACCAGCAGCGATCGCGAAAGCATACAGTCTATGCTAAACGACGAAGCGGCCCCCGAGCAAAACAAATCAACTAGTCTAAACATTTTGTGAGATTGGGCCCGCAAAGAGGCCACGTAATTGTCAATTATCAGGACAAACACCAAGATGAGGGCAAACAAGCCGGCTAGGCAGGGCAGGCAGCGACTGGGTGAATGACCGCAGTTTACATATAAATTCTGACCCTGATCCCACAGACCTACTTAGACCTTTCAATTTATCTATCCATGACCTTTAACTTTGACCTTGTTGACCGTATCCCCATGTGACTGACCGACCCGCTCTAGCTCACATATCTACTAAACTATCCTAAATTATCCTGAACTATTCTAAACTCTCCTAAAACTACCTAAAATTACCTAAGGTCAAGACCCGACGCTCTCTCACTCCAAAGGGAGCCCGCGTTCATTGCGTACCTGACAAGCCTCACCATTTCCACCGGCTTACAAACCAAAGAGATGCAGAAGGAGATGAACTCGAGTTTCAGAAGTTCATTGAACCGATATAAGATGTTTCCGAACCCGCGGCGTCGAGGAACAGGCCTCATCGTTCTCAAAGCTCGACGCCAAACGACCCTTTCGACCCTGTGACGAAGACGAAGAGATCAAGTCGTTTGTCGACCGGGTCGCGAAGCTTGGTCCCAGGCCAACTTTGATCCCAGGCCTAAACAAGCACGTGGACTCCAGAGTGTTGTCGAACAAGCAACAGATATCTCAAAAGCATTTGTTCTTGTCCATGCTGTTCAGATCCTCTTCTTTGCTCCTATGGACTGGGACAGCGAGCGTGTTTACTCTCGCGACAGAGAGAAGTACGTCCGTCGATTTCCAACTCCTGCGGAAGTCGGTTGCGGTACTGGAACACAAGTCGCAGGCTTGTTTTCCATGGAAGATCTACACCGTGCCGTTTTGATCTTCTACTCCCTCGTCTGCCGTCGATCGAAGCGTACGGCTTGGATAACGCGACCACCATCGACCAAGGACGAGCCGGTATTCGTTGGCTACTTCGATGAGTCCGCGGAGGCGATTGCAGAAGTTTTTGAGGTTGGAGACTCGGTTGTGGATGTTTCTCGCGCAGCGAGTGTCAACAAGACAGCCCTTGAGCGACGAGTAGCCAACAGAGATCGGATGAAGAAGGTCCGAGAGCAGCACAAGGAGGACGGGACAATGACTTACTGAGTGGTGATCACATACCCCCGGACCCAGATGGCCCTGCCTGCAGTTACCGGAAATCAACATGTCGATGTTTGCGCTGCATTGTTGGAGTCCGCACAGTCAACCTGGCCGAAGCTGACCATCAAGGCGAGAATTGCTTAGGCCAGGATCAGAGACATGGAGCCTTTGAGCAAAGCAGGTTTCAAAGCTGTCATTGGTCTTCTCCAATTTGTCCATGGAAAGCATTAATTCGACGCCAAGTTGGCTCAGCTTCAGAAAACGATCACACATGTCGAGAGCTTTCTTCCAGAGAACGAGATCAACGATTTCATCAGAAGCCAGGAAGAGTCTGAAGTTATCACCGAGTTTCGACGTGCCAATCCAGACAAAGAAGCAGAGTTGGTAAAGCTCAGTCGCCAACAGTATGCTCTAGAGCACGCCCTGTCATCGCTTCAACCAGAATCGTCTAAAGAAGAGCTGCAGTCCCTTTGTGCAACGTTTGGGATTGCGCCTTGGCCTGACCTCAGATTGTATCCTGACCACGAGAATGACCAGCCCCTCAGCCCCACCAAGTGGAAGGTAAGTTTTCTTTGTCTTGATGTCGTTGTCAATACCACTGTCGTACTAATGAGTCCCAGATGCTGTGAGCACCATTCAACTCGGAGAGACACATACCTTCATTTCGAACGACATGGGGACGGGGAAAACTAAAATCTATTATAGAACCATCGCCCTCAATCAAAGGCGCCAAGAAGAACGTTATAACATGGAAATTGTCGCTCGAGACGAATCCGAGGTCAGGTTTTACCCATCCCTTATTCTTACGCCAGTCAATTCGATTTGCCAGACCTGGAAAGAGGGCCATGAGAAATTTCAAAAATCTCGAGATCTTTGTCTACTACAGCACGCCCAGCGAATTCCCGGAGAGGAAAACAGATGTGGTTGATAACAGCAAATTCATTAGTTTGTTGAATCAATTCGCTGATCGTGCCCATGATCCAAAGGTATTTCCAAAAGACCCTGCGTGGAGTTATGAATCTGACATCCTCACCAGAATGGTCGCATCGTTGTTATTTCAACCTACCCAACATGGTCCAGCCGCGCCGTTTTGAAGAGAGAGAGCGACTGTTTGTCTTGAAGGATGGCAAAGCCCCCACGCCGGTTATGAAACAACGAACATTGGACAATGACCGTTCTGAAGCCCAGGATGAGGATGTCGAGGAGGAGGAGGATGCGGCGACTATCAAGAACTACACCACCAATGATCCGAACTTGGATGATATCGAGTTCATCGCCCAAAACAAAACCGATGCCACCGATGAGGCCGACGGCAGTCTGATCGGGTGCCTGTCCAAAGCTGAAGCCTTCTCGAAAGCAACATTTGAGTTTATTGTCGCTGACGAGGCTCATAATGCCAAAAAGATCAACGGCATTTATAACCACATGCTGCGCCTTTCGACTGGAAAAAGCTGCTCTGTGTCAGGCACACCGATTCTGAGTTCTCTCAAAGACTTATTGTCTCCTCTGTCTCTCATGTGGGCAAGTTATGGGATCAAACTTGACGTCGACTTTCAACCAATTGGCTAGGTGCCAGGGTTGTACGATGAGAGTTATGATCCTTATACAGAGTAGAACACATTAGGCATCAGGAAGAACACAACTCGTGGGATCGTCACTGAATCCTACCTGACAGAGTTTCCCCAGTTTACCGCACTCGAGGAGGTTTTCAAGAAGTCCAACGGCGACTGTCGCCTTTGGATGGTTAACCCAGACATTTTCCGCGCTGTTGGCTTTTCAACTGGGGGACAAATGCTGGCCAACTTGTTGTGCGACCTATTTTCAGGATGCTTCGAGTTCGCCGTACCATGAGGACACCACTGAAATTGCCGGATAGAAGTGTATCCTACCCTGCTCGAGATCGGTTTCCGCCGTTGATAGCACTTGAATTAGTATCACATGACGAAACGAAAATTATTGCTGATACGGTTCAATCGATGGGACAGCTCCAAGCAAAGAAGCTGTACAAGCAAAAGAAGGAATCCAGCATTGAAGATGTGGATCGAAGTGGTACCTCTCAGGCCATCAATGGTCAAGTCAAGGATCCCTCTCCAAAGTTGAACTTTGGAGAGCACAGAAAAGGCGTCCTGACTTCATTTGATTGGCGCAACTACAAGATGTTGTACCCATATAACCCGGCCATATTTGGGCATCCAAATGCTGTCAACGAGCGTATCAAGGACATAGGAGATCCCAAAATTATACGGATAACTTCGCAGATGGAACGAGAGAACAAGAAGCAAGCGGCGTCATCGCCACCAGTGGTCAGTGTCGATAAGGTTGGAGAACTTCTTCGCGATGACATCAACGGTGGGCTCGGCTTCTTCTTTGGTCAGACAAACAGCGACCCACCACCGGACGAGGCCGGGGCGACCGTGCTGCCTATATCCACTGGCTCTGCTACATGAGTCCCGTCATGACGCGGACCTTGGAACTAGCATGGCAGTATGTCAGAGGGAGCCGCGAACCGTCACAACCAGACGCGTCAGGGTGTCAAGGCTAGAAAGGATGAGCAGCAACTCAGCGATGAGTTCGACTTGGAGAATGAAAAGTCCTCGGCCATTGACAACATGGCCCAGGAACACGAGGATTAGAGCAGGCCGAGATCGATGCGCCGTTTTCTGATGCAGCTAGGTCCGAGACGTCCGACAGGGGCATGAAGCGCAAGGCGAGGGACGATGGCCGCGATGAAGGTATTACCAAGAAGCAGGACACTGGTACTAAATAGGCTGGGTATATGACTGGAAGGACTAGAGACAGAGGCAAATGGAAATGTTGAACTTTTGGTATTGGGGTTTTATAGGTAATGACTGTTTATCGCAAGCTGTGCATGACAAAGCTTGCTTGCGCTTTGTGATAATGATCTGAATATGTATTTTGTTAAGCTAACATCCGAGTTTTGACTCTCAATCACCGCTTCTCACAACCACGAGTGGCAAGGTATCTCCCTCTCTATCCTTTGACAGCAATTTTCTACGTCCTACTCCAACAAGCATTAAGGTTACAAGCTTGAACTATTTGATTCGTTACCCTGTTCTGGAGAACCCGTCGCTTGCCGACTTCCAATGGCCGACATGTTCTCCACCACCAGCGCCTCCTTCACCTCCTCCTCTACCCGACTTTGACCAGATTAGAGCCAATTCACCTACCTCCCAAGGCTTGCAGAAACATGCCTATTTGCGGCTTTGTATTCCCATCTCCCCCACTCGCCAACGGCCTAGGAGTTTATTGGTCATCACGTCTGCCGCGTTGTTGGTTGCAAAGTGTTCAAAAAGGTCTTTGCAAGTAGCCAGGGTCTACACGAGCATTCGAACAACATGGCTCACAAGGTAAGCGCCTACAATCTCGTTAATTACGCACCATTCGCAGACATACTTATTCCTCTACAGAAGCTCCAGGCTCATCATCGAAGGACGGCTACGGGGCTGTATGAACCGGAACCAGCCTTTCCAGTCCATCCTGCTTTTTGCGACATCGCGACTCCAATCAAGTTCAAACAAATTTCAACGCTTCACGCAGAGATTCTCAACCGTCGACCATACCGCAGCACCATCGTTCTCAAGTAAGGAACAAGGTGGAACGTTACAAACACGACGGCCCTAAGCATAGTCGGATATTTTCTTGCTTCTCAAGAGTCATGGGCTTGAGAAATTTGTCCTGCGAACGATGCTACTGTTTGTTCGCACACTTGCAAGGCACTATTCTCCTCTTATCACTTCTCCTAGAAATAATCTGAACATATGTCTTATTAAAATAACTACCCTTGGAGTCGCAGTAAATATCGGATAAATAGTTAGGCCTTTGTTGACGTTTCAGACTTCTCCTGTACTGCTTCCGGCTCATGTTCTCCTTTGATCTGTAAAGGCTGTCCAATGATGGCCTCAAAGTTCTGGTAGTCGTGTTAGAAGATGAAGAAGACTCTAGTTTGAATTGTAGGGTTGACTTACAGGGCCTTCAAAGGTCTTGCCATAGACCATCCAGTACAGGACAAGAAGTAGGTAGAAAACGCCGACCACAGCGGAAACGTAGTCTGTCCTGGTCAGTAAGCTTCTAGGTACTAAAGGAAGATACTCTTACTCATGGTATTAGCTGACACGGGAAGGGCTGTCGGGAAACAGAAGAACTGCGAAGCGTCAGTAAGGAGTTGAAAAAGTCAATCTGTCTTGTACTTACGATGGTGATGACAACGACAAAGACACTTGAAATGACATTGACAACAGCACCAGTCCTCAGACCCATCCTAGCTGGTGTCTTTCTTGTCTGGTACTCCTTAAGAATACTTCTTCCTCTCACCAACAAGGCAATGACGGGACCAGCATAAGAGACGTTGAGGAAGATGGTGCACGAAGCAATGTAAGCACTGAAAGCCACAGCGGGACCAAGATATAAGAGCCCAAAGAGGACGTTGAAGATGAAACACAGGGTTATTGTGCGGACGGGGACATCGAGCTTCGGTTCAATGTGTGCAAAGTAGTTGTGGCAGATGATACCCTTGTCTCTAGCCATGGCGTAGAGAAGGCGACTTGCGCTGGTTATACTGGCTGATGTGCCGTTGATGAAACAGACGCTTAGCATAAGGGCTAGGATGGTTGCCGCGGCCCGACTCTTTGTGCTTTGGAGGAAGAGTTCAACTATGGGCATGCCTGTGTTGGAGGCGAGGATTGTTGCGGGGTCTGTGAGGCAGAAGAGGATGACGAGGATAAAGAGGAAGCCACTGGACCGGGTTAATAAGGGGATCTACGGCTGCAAGGATGGAATGACTTACGTAACACCGCCAATAACTATAGCCAGCATCATGGCCCGAGGTGCATCCCTCGAAGGGTTAGGCATCTCTTCAGTCAGATGCAAGACAACATCAAACCCGATGAGCGACAGGGCAGACTGGAGTAGACCAAGGATCCAAGCGACACCATCTGACCAACCAGTCTCATTGCTAAACTCTGTAAAGACTTGACGAGCATCTGTCTTTGGCGACATGGAAAGGAGGATGATGCTCATGATTACGACCGAGAGGACGGACCAATACACTATCAGTTGCGTCAGTTAGTGGGACAGGATACGCTGACAGGGCACTTACGAGCCATGTCGTTCCAACGACCGAGGATCTTGTTGCCCCAGACGTTGCCGGCGGTTCCGAATGTAAGAATGGCAAGGAAGAAGAGATATGTCTTCCATTGTGTTGCCTCGTATGCGTTGTTTGAAGCGACGACGGCTGCGGCGGAGACTAGTTGAGCTAGGTTGTACCGGTTAGTATTCGGGTCACTGATGTCCGTCTGGGGAATTCTTACCAGCAAAGAAGGCTTGAGTTGTCACAACAGTTAACCAACCAGCAATGTTGGTCCATCCAATAAAGAAACTCTATCACGTGTCAGTCTTTGTTCATGAGCAAGTGATTTCACCATACCATAGGCCGTTTCCACTTTGGTGTACAAAGAGCGTACATGAAGTGATACTGTCCACCTACAAGCAATCAGCCATTGTTCCCAGAACATACTCGAGTGCCTTCTTACCTGCAGTTGGCCAAAGAGCAGCCATTTCTCCCAGACTAGCAGCAAGAGCCAAGTTACAAAACACACAAACAATGAACCCATAGATAAACGACACCGAGCCCCCAGAAGGAAGAATGTACGCCATGGTACCAGCGAGTGCAATCCATGTACTGACGAGGGGTTAGTAACGTCAAGAACAAAACAGGGTATGACGAACTTGAGAATGGCAAAGGCCATAGCAACCATGGTCAAAGTCGAGAGACGCTGCTGCAAAGCGCCCTCCTGCGTTGAAGATGTCATCTTGGCTTGTTATCGAATTCTGTTATGATGAAGTGGTTTTCTCGTTGGAGTATCAGAGGGAGAAAACGCTTGACTCATATACTCGTTTTTCCAAGGTCACAAGGCCGAGCCACTTGCGTTGATAAGACCTATCCGGAAAGGGGGCCACCGTCGCACAAATCTCCAACAACACGTCAATCTACACTGACCTTCATTGACATGTTATCAACTTCCAATCTGCCGAGATATCCTGATAAGCCCAAACCATTACCCCAGGTTTTGCGATATCAGTACATCTCCACTGAATATACCAAATCCGGCAGATTTACGAGAAGAATGGCGTATTTCATTGGGGCCAAGGAATTGGGCTTGCTAGTGCCAACCTTGATGCTGGGTCCTAGCGGATTGCGGGGGAGATCTAGATTGTCAGGGTCTCTCGTGAAATTACCGGATGCGGTAATTCGCGTCAGAGATAGCTGATATCGCGATGGGGCGAGATCTTCGTATCATATCTTCTCGAAAAATTTCCGTTTGAGGAAATGGGGACTTGGGGCGAGGATGAGAACACGGACCGAGGATAAAATGAGTAGCCGTCCTCGACGATACTTCTGGTTGATTCTGCCTATCGTTCTTGTTTTGTTTGAGCAAGCGTCTTGATCAATTGAGCTGTCTTGACTTGGGTGACGCGTAATTCAGTCTTTGTTATCAAGCTTGACCAAAAACCTTCACAATGTCTTCTCGAGATGGCTTCTCGTGGACTGAGTCCCAAGGACTTAAGGCTGGTGTTCCATGCATTGGAGCTATCAACCCTCCCACCAATCTATCAGACAAGAACACCAAGTTTGATGTGATTGTTGTTGGTGCAGGCTACTGTGGTCTGACTGCAGCCCGTGATGCAGCCGTTGCAGGTCAGTATCAAGCCATTCTAAATCTTGACACTATACTAACAAAGCCCAGGCCTCAAAGTGTTGCTCATTGAAGCTCGTGACCGTATTGGAGGCCGATCATGGAGTTCAAACATTGAGGGCTATCCATATGAAATGGGCGGTACCTGGGTATACTGGGGACAACCCAATGTCTGGCGCGAGATCTCCAGATATGGCATGCAAGATGAACTTGAGATCTCATATGACTTCTCAAGAGGTGTCAACAAGTATCTTCTTGTGACTCCAGAGGGCACTCAAAAATTCACTCACGAGGAAGAGGTATGCCCCAGTGTCTGTATCATAAGTCAAGAATCCAGACTAACGAATCCAGGATCAACTAATGCAAAGTGGTCTCGAGAAGCTCGTCAACATCGATGGTCAAACCGGCCGAGAAGCCTTAGTCTTCCCTCACAGCGCAAATCTCGGCCCAACAGCCGCCAAATACGACCGCATGTCCATCGCAGACCGTCTGGCTGAGATTCAAAACGATCTCACTCCCAACGAGCGTATATGCCTAGAGGCCTTTGTTCTTCTCTGCAGCGGCGGTACCCTTGAGACCACCAGCTTCTACGAATTCCTGCACTGGTGGGCTCTTAGCGGTTACACATACCAAGGCTGCATTGAGTACCTCGTCAAGTACAAGTTCAAGGGCGGCCAGTCAAGCTTCTCTATTCGTTTCTTCAAGGAGGCTTTGGCGAGTGGAAACTTGACGTATTCTTTCAGCACGCCTGTTGCTTCTGTCAAGAGTGGCCCTGCCGGTGTTGAAGTCACTGCGAGAAGTGGCCAGAAGTTTAGAGCGTTGAAGATGATTAGTGCTATGCCGCTTAACATTCTGAACGATGTGCATTTCGATCCTCCTCTGATGCCTGGGAAGAAGGCGGCGGCGGATATTGGCCATGTTAACCAGTGCACCAAGGTCCATGCCGAAGTTTCTGATCGAGATCTTCGGTCGATGACTAGTATCAGCTATCCTCACAATAAGCTCTCATATGGCTTTGGAGATGGTACTACCCCTGCTGGAAATACTCATATTGTTGCATTTGGCGGTCAGCATAACCACTTCCATCCTGAGGAGGATATTGAAAAGACCAAGGCTGCTTTCCAAGGCTTTGCTCCGATGGATATCAAGCGCCTGGTCTTCCACAACTGGTCCAAGGATGAGTTTGCTAAGGGAGCTTGGTAAGTAAACCCCTCTTTGATATGGCAAAACTAACAGTTGTAGGTTCTTCTCTCGACCTGGTCTACTGACTGATCATCTTGGCGACATGCGAGCCACGCAGGGCAACATCATCTTTGCCTGCTCTGATTGGGCTCTTGGATGGCGTAGCTTTATTGATGGAGCCATCGAAGAAGGAACACGAGCTGCCATGGCCGTTCGTTCGAGCCTTTCCGAGCGAAGCCATCTGTAGTTGGAGCTCAGGAACATTGTACTTCGTGTAGACTGTATGTAAAAGCTGAAGCAGGCATTATTTTCTTCTATTATATCATTAGATTTATTATGCGTAGATTCAGATTTATCTAAGTATTAGCGTGTTAGTCTCTCAGTTTCTCATCTTCAGTGTTCAAAGGCCCCAGACCAAGAACAGGTAATGTCTAGCCAGAAAATCGCGACGCAGTTTAAGAACATAGAGAAGGCTTGAGCTAGCTTCAGATTACAAAACGTGATAACCAATTGACCAGTACTGAGCACCTTTGTGCATGGTCGCTGCTCAAGTATGGTTCGTTTAAATAAGGTCATCGGCTTGCAGCAGCCGCCCGAAGCCATTATATACCACCATTTGCCCATTCTGAGCCATCCTATCCTCCTCCTCCCAGGCTTGCTTTCGCCCATCTCTCCAACTTTGAATCTCATGCTTCCTCTTTCTCGACATCCCCGGGCCGTGCAAGGGATCGCGAGTAATACAGCCTATCTCTTGGGAGATTGTAGCACCAAGCCGATTAAGAGCGACATTCAAGTCGACTATATCAGCAGTATACCCTCGTGAATGTTAGCTTCGCGCAGTCTAATAGCGCAGTAGAGTGATTGGACTTACTATCAGGCAGCCTGCTTCCCACATAGTTGCGTGTGAACAAGAACACGTACAGCTCAGGGCTGAGATTTTCTTGGGGTGGAAGCATTATGCTGTCGCCATAGCGCTTCATAGTGGTACTGATTTCTTCGCGCAGATAGGTTTCCACGAATCTGTGGTGCCACAGCTTGGATAGAAGGGGCTTGGCCCATCCTGCTGACGGGCTATAGGATGACCTCGGACAAAGCTCCAGAACCTCTGTGCTCATATTGACGAGATCTTGAATCTGTCTGAGGTTCTCTTCCCAGTTGTCAAACTTCCGGCGAAACAGCTTATACCTGCCCCCACGAACATAATATTCCAGGAGTTCCACAAGTTGATGCATGTTCTGACGCCTTTTCAAGCGACGTCGCATCCTTGCAACCATCAAAGCCAAAGGGATAAGCTCGTCATTATAAAATATCTCTCGGATGTAGGAAATGTGACATCCAAGGAGCTTATCTCGGTTTGCTCGACAGCAAGCTCGTACTGACGGAGAAGCCGCGGTGAATGATGCTACATCGCTCATTGAGTCGCACTGCTCGAATATCTGGAACTTGAGCTCCGCTGGTAGCTTTTCAAAGCAATCCATTTTCCCAGATTCGTGCCCATTGTCTTTTTGGAGGTAGATAGTCAGAAAGCTTAAAGCCAATGATGCGGCAGCACCAACAAGGAATAGGGAGGTGTCGCTAGAGTTGCGGGTCGTTTCCATTTATTCGGGTGATGAACGGTGTGAGTTGGAGAATGAACGATATCATGGCATTACCACCTTGCTAGCAGTCTGGGGTTTGCTCAGCAAGACTTGAGTAGTCGTGTCTCAGATAAATAGATGGAAGGAAGTGTCAAAGCAGGGAGAACGGTTTCTTTTATAGCAGCATTTACATTATGGTTTGCCAAGCAGAAGTTAAACTGACGATACTTGCTAATAGAAAGTCAATATGCCGTAGACCTTTGCGATAGGGGGAAGCCTATTCGGCTATAAAGCATAATCGATAAAGACCTCTTGTCGAGAGAACTATGGCTCAGCATTCGAATCAGCATACTTATACTCTTATCGATTATGTTCTTACAGCCACGCTTGCGAGTCTATCGGTGTTTCAGCATGTAATTACATGTTTATACGGTCAGCTTTGTATTCCAGGCTTCTTTAGTTTGTGCAAAATCTCCCAATATCTCATCAAAATAACTCAAGACGGATAAAAGTTAAGGCTTTTTTTATATAAGTCCTTAAACTCCATAAGTACATACATTTATCATAATTGGTAAGGCTCTGATTTGCCGTAAAGATTTAGTGGTTTATAGAAAGTTTCTTCCTTCTCATGCTTTATTTTTGTGCATCTCAGATCACCCAATATTTAAGATTTCGCCTCAACAACCTTCTTTCGGCCACACTCCCAAAATTGTCTTGTGAGTAGTATTTATTATTTATTATAGAGTAGTCCTGTTATGCAAACTGAGTGGAAGCCTGACCTTCTGTGCTTCAAAATCTCTCTAGCTCTAACCTCGCCTCGCATGACCGTCAACTCAAAGCGAGAGAGCTCTTGATGCTTTCTCGCTTGGTAGCAGATCGAGTAGAATTCCCCGTCCCGGCCTTCACTTGCCATTTCTCCGTGGTGATTTTGAAAAACATGTCGAGGATGCATGCTTTCCGTGCACTGCTTGAAAGTTGTTGCAAGTAGAGGACAAAAGGAAAGTCCCGAAGACAAACGTGATCCAGAAATAGCTTGGTATCGCACTCATGTCTTGATTTAAACCGGCATTCTCGCAGGCGCTGCATGACGAATTCCGGAGTCCCCCCTTGGCGTATGATGTCGTCCACTTGGTTACGCTCCTTTCGTGCATCCCCTACATAGTTGATTTGCCAGTCGACGGAGTATAGGATCCTATTGAGTAGGTCTTTAATCAACCATAGCATGTTGATGCGTTCCGTGCGGCGACCGGTGGTTGGTATCATGAGCTTGTAGAGATGAGATTCGAGTTCTTTGACGTGTTCGTTTTCCGCAAAGAGCTTTCCTTCTCCGTCGCATCCTAGTTGGCAATAAAGGTCGTAACGGAGGAAGTGATTGATGACGGTGCTCCGATAGGGATCACAGTGCGGCAGCCGTGCCCGCCAAGAATATAGTCGCCAGGTGTAGTGTCTAAATTTATTCCAGATGTTGTCAAATTCCCGGTCCATTTTGATTAAGGCTGTAATGCAGCCCAGGTCCTCTTTCCATTCCTCTTCAGGCCCTGAGTTTTCGAAGCGAGTGAAAGCGTCGAGGTTAGGTCTGATGCGTTGCTCGATCTGAAGGGACGTTAACCCCCGAGTCTGGGCACGTACCTTTCTAACTTGCAGGAGAATCACTCCTAACGGTACAAGTGCTTCATCTCCAAAGATCCTGTATACCTCTTGAATATATGGCCGTACAAAAGAATCGCACTGGTTGGCGTAGAAATAACGTCTTGCGGTTGGAGAAGCCGAGGTAAAAGATTGAATGTCCCGAATTGAGACATAGTTTTCCTCAGTGTTGAGATATTTCACGATGTTGACATGAATCTCGGGCGGGAGCCAGTTGAAGATGTCAGAAGGCATGTTTGAACGAAGATAGGTTTTCCACGGGATGGGTGAGGGGTGAGAGGGGGCGTTGCGGGCTTTATAGCTGGACAATGAAATCAAGGTTTTCCATGATATCATCACAGACGAAGACAAGGCGCCGACAAGACCTTTCGAACAAGGTTCCGTCTTGTGATTGGATCCCGAGGAGAGAAAAAGTGAAAGTCGGGGTACATGATGGCTGCCTGGACTCGGTGCCTAAACACTCAAAAGTCTATACAAAGTTCAAGTGTCCACGTGCCACGAGTTGTTTCGTAGCTCATGAGTTGCACAGCAATTTATTTCCCATCAAATCATGATTCCATTCGCTAACATTGAATTCATAGCATAAAAGTCCCCAACACATCTAGCTCGAGCTCTTAGTCAACCCATCCTGAGCAGCCTTCTCCAACCCCTCAACCGTCTCCTTCGGCAGCGACAAGAACGGCGAGTGAGAGCTCATGATATGAAAGCTTCCTGCATCAGGACCCAACGTAGCAGCCAGATTCTCCTGAATAGCCAAAGGGATAGCCCGATCTTCATCGCAGAAAATGAAGAAGCAGGGGATGTCGTGCCATGGCTCATACTCCACATTGTCGGTGTACACGCGACGAGATTGATGCTTCAAAGCAGCAATGGCCTTAGTCTGAGTCTCAGGATCAACGTCATGATAAAATACGTTTTCGGGGGTGTCAGCGTAGACATAGTCTCCCTATTCTTCGTTAGAAGTCATCTTGATGAGCGATAAAACAACTTACCTCAACTCGCATCCAGGGAAGATACTCTCCTCCAAGAGCCGCAAGAATACTAACTCCCTTTGGCATGACAAACGCACTCAGATAAACAAGCTGAATCACACCGCCCGCCTTACCCTCCTGCACGCGCTGCTTCAAGCCCAAGCCCTTGACAGCCTCAGCGCCGACAAGGCCACCGTACGAGTGCACAACAACCATGACCTTCTTCCCCTCTTCGACCAACTTCTCGACCACAGCTCGCACAGCGGCGACATCGTCGCTCAGGCCCACGGTAGGAGGCTCAGCGCCGACGGAGGGGTAATCAACAGCCTCAGTCTCCCAGCCTTTGGCGTGGAGTTCTTTTTGCACGACATCGTAGCAATCAGCTGTGTGCCACGCACCAGGAGCGAAGACGATAGTAGGGTTAGACATGATGAGGTTCAAATAGACTGTAAGATAGTACGTGAATGGGAGAATGTGGAGGGGAGGAGACGATAGAATAAGTAATGTCTCACGGACGAGTTGAGGGGTCCAGTTTCAGTTGAATCCACTCGATTGCAGGGTCCGTCATATCTTGTTGCGACGCGCGCAGGGTTCACGCTGCAGACCGCGAGTCAAAGCTGTGGGTTTGGACTAGATTTGAATGGGGTTTAGTTGGATATGGCATGCGTCAAACGCGGCTAACACTTGGCCGATCAGGGTTCTCGTGGTCGAAAGCAGCACAGAGTCCAAAGAGGTCGGTCGATAGAGTTCAATCTGGATCTTGATTAGTATGGTCTAGTAAGATCAAATGCAGTTTGGCATGCCAATTGCGACCATCTTCCTTAAAATGTAAGAGCCTCAGAGGTTGTAACTTGCAGACACTGCCTGGATCTTGCACGAGCAGTCATTTTGTACCTTATGCAGATGTCGCACATGGAGGATTCGCTCTCAATGTCAAGACCGTCCCGGCTGCTCGAGAAGTATGGCCAGTCGTTTTCGATTTGACAGAGACTGACATCTCGTCAGACCTGGCCTGGTATCTGGAACCTCCAACTGATTCATGTCGGAAGATCGATTTTCCTTTGTTCTCTCGAGTTTTGAGTTGCCTGACCCGGTAGAGATTTTATATGTGTATATAATCACTGCAGAAGGACAGACCCCTCGGTTTGACAGTCATGCTGGAGATATCTTGGCCTGCATATGGTTCACCCATTCGGGCGACATGCTGCGCTGACGCTCTTCCCAGCCTATCATCACACATTCCCAGTCATGACAAAGATCAGTAAGCGACAATGTAAGCTTTGGATAATATGAACAGACAATGCTTTCACTCACAATCCAAATATAAATTGCTAGCGTTCGTGCGGAAGTTTAATATCCAAGATCCAGTACCAGTTCCACTTCCGTTAGCCTCGTATATCCCTTGCAAGCTCCCCGTCAACGGTTCATCACTTATCTTTTTCCAAACAAGCTAGTTTGCCCCGTCGTACCATCACAATGGCCAGTCAACAACCCCCCAACCAATCCAAATCAATCGACGAGTATCGAACGTTATACAAAACATACCTGGAACACTGCAACGCTCACGACTTTGAAGCAATGCGATCATTCTACGCATCCCCTCTCATCGTCAACGACAAACCAATAACCCCAGAAGAAGCAACATCCTCCTTCCAACCCATGATCGATGCATTTCTCGATTGGCACTGGCACCTGCGAAACCTCACCATCGAAGGCGATTACCTCTCCCTTCTCTTCAAAGTCACGGGCACTCACAAGGGTGACTTTCGAGGCTACAAAGCCACCGGCCGTAAAATTGAGACGAGCCAGTTCACGCTGTACCACGTCGTCGATGGGAAATTCGCCCAGGTCTGGGACCTGGTTGATTTCGAGACCTTGATTTCGCAGATCAAATAGAGGAAATATAATGGCAGATCAATGACATTCTTGTGTTTCAGTCTTCCCGGGAATTTGGTGAATTAAGGAAGTGAACGCCAAACCAGGCTTAGAAAGAACGCCGGGGAATAATCCGTTCGCCTAGCATGGTGCAAGGATTGCGTGTTCCAGTGACGATACCACGCTGCCTGGTATCAAAGGTGCCGAAATGCCGGGTGAATTGTTTCATCTGATTCAAACACCAATTCAACCTACCTTCCGTCAAGCTCAGACTCGGATGATTGTAAAAGCAATAAATCAATTGTTGAATTGTAGATGTGACTGCTCAGAATAAGGTCAAAGAGCTAGTAGGAGGCCAGTTAAAACCGTTGATTTCCGAAAGAAAGACTGCGGCCCAAGGCCCTGATCGGCAAGCCCGACTTAGCATGTTGTGGTGCCAAGACGATACATTCGTATGTGTAGGGCGAAGAGGTTGTACCCAAAGAAGGCTATTCCGTATCCGTAGGGGGGTCTTACCGCCTTCGGGGATGACTTTGATAGCGTTTTCACCCGCCCTAATCATCATGATTACAGCCAGAGAGGCCAAGTTAACCGACCCTTGAATTAATAATAATTCCCCTGCTAAAAGTCAACTTTTAATAGCATAATTAAATGAAATGTCACACCCTCAGACCCTAACCCCCTTGCCGAGCCAGCTGAGAGCGGTGCGACCATCGCTGCAGCCTGATACCTCATTACAGCCTCCTTCTTTATTACAGCTTCTTTCCTTGCAGTTAACTGGTATCCGCTGGTCTACTGAACAACACTTCTTCTTCATGGACCTTCTTCTTAAGGCAAGGCAAGAGCAGAGGTTAAATTTAAAGAAAAAGGCTATATTAAAGTTAGTATTTAAATCATTTATCACTAAATTTAAGGAAAGGTTTCTAGTAATAAGATAGGACCTCTACTAGATTAATTTAAGATATATAGTAATAAGAAATAAATACTATATGTATTATAATATGCTAAAGATAATAGGGATGTCTAAGAATGCAGATAAGGGCAAGGTAACTATTAGTTAGTAACAGGCAGTAGACCTTAAGCAGATTTATTCTTATATAGTAGTAGGCATAATAAAAGATGGTCTTAGTATTAATAAATATATAATAGTTAATGTGTAGTATGAGATCTTTACCCTTAACTGACTGGCAGGGAGGTATATTATAGAAGCTAGTAATAATAATGCCTTTACCTATTATAATAGAATTCTACTGCTAACTAGGGAGAGGGCACCTTCTAATAGTAGCTTAGAATAAGAGGCAGTTTAAAATAGCTACCTAGCTAAGGCAGATAGCAAACTAGATAATAATAAGCTTCCTAAAGAAGACCCAGAAGTTAAGGCACCTACACAAGCAAGTCAGCAAGTAGTTAATAATCCAGTTAATAATCTACTTCCCCTTCCTTTATTAGGGCCATCATAGACTCCTGCGTCAGGCAGGAGGAAAAGAGCTACTACAGCCCTAATCCCCCCTAATAACATAATTCCTTTCCCTCAGAAGAAGAAGATAAAGACAGCAAGAAGTAGCAGTAATCTTCATAATCTTAAGGAGCTATTTCTAAAGAGTTAGTTAACTACTTATAATTATATAATAAATCTATAGCCAGTTGGGGCAGAGGATTTGCAGGGCGCGATTAGGGACTATATAAAGCTCTTCATAGAAGACCAGGGTGTTAATTTTATAATGAGGGTAACAACCTGGCTGCAGGAGGATATAAATAATGCCTTAGTCTGGATGTCCTTTAATAGCAAGGAAATGAAGGAAGCTCTTACTAACTTATTAATATAGAATATATAGTATTAATAATCAAAGAAGTGTGCCTTTTGTAGTGTTATAAGATGTAAGAAGTTAAAGCTTCTATAAGGCTGTAAAGCTTTAGAGATATCCTCTTTAGCTGTAGCTTTTAGCCTTAACTGCAGGGTAAATTTCCTAACTAAAATAGGCTTAGATTATATACAGATAATATTTCTAAGGTTCTAATTAGCCTAAAATTTTTAGCGCAGGGTATTTTTAATACTAAAATGAAGCTAATTAAAAAAAGTGATATAATCTTAATCTAGCTCTTGTAAGCTTAAAATAGCTTCTCTCTAATCTCTTATATCTGCAATAACCTCTCCCTTATTAGCTTCTTTAACCTCCTCTATAATACTCCCTTCTTTATTACTTTCTTTAAGATTAGATTTATCTAGAAGCTCTAAATATGCCTAATAAGTTACCTATAACTAATTTATAATTAGACTTCTTATTTTTTTTCTAGATTTCCCTGTTATAACCATATCTGCATAACAGCAAGCTCTTACAAGAGCACTGATTTCCTAAGAAGGAAGACCTTCTTCCTTATTATGAGGCTTTAGCTCCTTGCTTTTAAAGATCAGGAAGTTATATAGGCTAGTTACTATATAGATTATCTTAATCTAATTACTAAATAAGTACTTAGAAGCACTATTTCTTATAATCTTCTACTTCCTCTTATACTAACTGAAAGCCTGCTCTATAATTATTTAAAGCTGTAAATAGTAGAGGTTATATAATTCCTTCTTATTTGCAGGTCTTTTTACAGCATCACCCCAATCTTAAAGATAATATTAGACTTAAGTATATAGAACCAAAATTCCTCTTTATAATCTAAAGCTGGCATTAGCGAGGAAGAATCTCCTTGCTGGGACTTTAAAGGTGCTATTATAAGCATATCCTATAAGTATTGTATTATTTATTAACCCCTTAGCGCCTGCAAGCATATATAGAAATCGCCCTTTAAAGTTAACTGTATAGAAGATATTTTAGGATACTATTGACTTCCTTAACTAGAATCTCTATTGCTAAGTAAGAGGAATAAACGCAGGTATGTGTGTGCCATCTATAGCCCTGATGGTGCTGTTAAACTGATAAAATTTAGTGTTTAGCTTGATCTGTAGACTGATATATCTATTATCTGGCATCTAAATGAATTTTATATGCAGATACTGCATAAAGTTGATTAGGTAAGAGAAGGTAGCTGATACAGTACTCTGACTAACCTTAAACTGATAGGCTATATTCCTCTGAGGCTTACTGTAGGCTATTATCTATAGGAAGATTATTAGCTTCTGTTTAAGGGACTGATGCTGGCTATTGCTTGCCTTAGTGTTAGTCTTCAACTACTAAGAAAGTCGATAAAAGTCACCTTTATCCATTTAAAATAGGTCATTAAATATTACATCTGGCGCTGATAATAGCCATGAGGTGTAAGACCGAGAGTCAGCAAGGATATCAGCATAGGGCCGCCAGGTAAGTGGATTGTCCCTATAGCAAGGCTAACAGTAATACTAATGGCTAAGGCTATCTAGGAAGGTTATGATAATAGCTGACCGCCTTAGCTGTTAATCGTTAAAGTCGTTAATGATAATCTTTATAATAAAGTTATTATAAAGGCCTAGTTATAAGAGATATCCCTTGTATATGGTGTTTTAGGTTAACTAATAAGGTTATTACAGTTACAGCTAAAAACATAAAGTTATAGCCTTTTACACCTAGGATATAATTTAGCAGAAAACACTAAAAAACAGGGATATTGCTTAGCAGCTTGCCCTTATCTAGCAAATTGTGGGCCCCCCTGCTAGCTCGGTATATCATTAGCCTGCACAAGAGCTGCTGAGTCACTTATCCATTGTTATGCAGTGATTACAGTGAGAAAACGGCTCTGAATATGGAAAGGTCAGTCAGCCGCCCCTCTTTTTCCCATTTTTATAACATGAATCGACCTGACAACATGCTATCCCGGGCTTGCCGATCATGCCCCAACTGAGACTGATCAGCACACGGGGCACTGTTTCCGCCCGCCGTCAAGACACTAGACAAGGCTTATTAGGTGCATTTTTAAGATGATAAGATAAGGCTGTAGGCCGAGTCGCTAGAACGGTTAGACCTCAATTGTTCTTCGCGGTGCCGCATTTCAATGGATCCAAAAACAGCCACGTCCCTTGTCTAGCTCACTGTTCAAAATAGGTATCGATCCATATTCAAGCCGAGGGTGCAACGCTGCAATTTTTCTCTCAGTGTCGACTCCTCTGACTCGTTGCGTATTTTTTGCTTATTTTCTTCTTTTTTGCTTCTGCGATCTTCATTCTCGCAGGTTTAGATTGGGCAACAATAGGGGGACTCGTTAGGCTTGACTCGACGGAAATTGACATCTGACAACGCTAGAGAATCTGCGAGTGTCTCGGGATGATCGGCCGCAAAGTTAGGGAGGCATTCCCTGTAGCGTTTAGAAAAGCCACCTCGGGGATCCAGACCCCTACCTCGCTCGCGATGTCACCTCACCTCGCAACGCCCAGCTAGCGTTAGTGTTCAGTAGTGAGAAACCGACGGTAGGTTTATCGAAGCAACTTGTGAAAGAAAAAAATATCCGGAGCTGATTCGAGACGCGAAACTAAGTTTAAAGCCCGCTTGGTTCTGGAACTCTTTTCGTGCTGTGGTGCTCCCCGTTACTTCATCCCTACGACATCCATCCGCTCATGTGAACTCGGTCTCCCTTTTTTGTTTCAGCATCATCGTTTTTTTCTTGCAGTATGGCCTCGTTGTATGGCCGTGACGACAACACCGATCGGAGCAGCGAGCTCAATGCCACGACGACAATTGTTCTTGTTCTGTCTGCTGTATTTGTCGCTCTGCGATTCTGGGCGCGATATGTGAGGATTGGATTTGGAACTGATGACTGGTTGACGCTGGTAGCGCTGGTGGGTTTTGATTGGACGCCAAGAGTTGTACAATTCTGACAATGAGTTAGGTCGTTGTTTTCATCACAGGTGGTCTCAATTATGGCAGTAAGTAATACCATTGGGTTTTGTATCATCGCTAACAATTGATCAGTGATTGCGCATGGTCTCGGAAAACATGCGAAGCGCGTGTCGGAAGAAGATCAAGTCATCTTCTTCAAGATCCTCCTCGCCTTCGAATGCATCTACGTCACGGCAGTGATGCTCATCAAACTCGCCCTTCTATCGATGTACCTGCGCATCTTCCCATCTCGAAACTTCCGATTGGCCTCGGCCCTCATCGCTGCTATTGTAATTGGCTGGTGGATTGCGATTTGCGCCGTGTGCATCTTCCAGTGCCATCCGATCAAAAAGGCTTGGATGCCCTGGCTTGATTATGGGACTTGCATCAACCTCAAGGCCTCGTTTATTGGCAATGCGATTCCGAACATCGCAACGGATATTGCGATTTTGTGTTTGCCGGTCGGGCCAATTTTGAAGTTGCAGGTCAACATGGCACAGAAATTGTCGCTGTTGGTTATCTTTTTGCTCGGCAGTTTGTAAGTTCTCATCCCAGCCTGTGAGTACTTAGCATTGACCTGTTCAGTGTCTTGTTCGCCAGTATCTACCGATTCACGGCCATCATGCAATTCGACCCAATTGACACAACATGTAAGAACTCGAGCGACAAACTCACATCACTTGACTGACGTTTATAGGGACCCTCGCTACAGCTTGCACCTGGTGTGTCGTCGAAGTAGCCTGCGGAACCATCGCCCTCTGCCTCCCAACACTCCGGCCACTGATGCTCATGATCTCATCCAAATTCGAGAGTGTCACATCCAGAAAAGACGCAGTTGTTCGCACCGGAATGCAAACAGAACTCGTCACGATTGGAGGAACAGGTGGAAAGACGGGGCATTTTCATCGGATAGATGATGCATATGAACCCAACTCAAGTCAAAGGGGGCTTGCGACGAGTGATAGAAGCATACCGAATGGTGATCCTAGTGATAGAGGGTCGGGTGACGACGAAGTATCGTTACACCATGGGAAGATTGGCCTTGGGCCAGATAATTAAATGTACACTCAAATTGAAGTTGTATCATAGGAAAAGCTTAGCGAGCCTGGCATAATACCATTTGGATTGGATACTCAAGGAACAAGACCAATTGAAGCGCGACTAGCACTAACTCAGTATCCCATATCAGCCAACATGTCCAGATCCTTCTGCCAATCATCAGATTTGTACGTCTTCCATTCCGACCACTTCTTCCACTGCTCTCCCGCAATCTTATCCGTCTTGTCCTCCTCTTCACCCTCATCCACCGTCACCTCGCCCTTATCAATCGGCGCGCCCGGCAGACGCACGCCCTGGACCCAGTCGAAGAAGTTATCCGGATCCCAGATCTTCTTGATCTTGCGCAACTCCTCGTAGTTATCGCCAAAGTACGCGCGCTCATGCACCGCCTCGGCCACATCGCGGTCCGGGAAGTTGACAAACGACGCCACGCCCGACACCGACAGCGGCCGCAGCGCCTGCTTCACCTTTGCGATGAAGCCGCGCATGTCGCGCTCCATCCACTTGTCCGTCCACTCGACCGTCACGTACGTGTGGAACACAGCGCTGCGCCAGAAGAAGGCCGTGTCGGTCGGCTTCTTCTCTGCAGCTTTGCCTCCGGAGTGAATCCAGGTGACCAGGAAGTTGACGTTCTCTCCGGCGAACTTCTTGCGGAATTCGTCCATGAGCTCCCGGGTCGCCGTTGTGACTTTCTTGAGAACAGCGGGGTCCTTGTTTGTGAAGATGAAGGAGCTGTACAGCTCATACGACGCATTGGCGGGATAGGCTCGCTGCGTCTCTTCCAGCCACTGTCCGACGAGCGTCTCGTACAGGAACCGGGTGGATTTCTCGGGCAGCACGCGACGTTTGAGCTGTGTGCTGAGCTCCGTGTTCTTGATATACTTGTCAATGATGGCGTCGTATTCTGCCTTGCTGCCGTCAAAGGCGATTGTGAACCGCACACCGCCCTTGTTGGACTGTCGAAGGTCGCAGATCCAGGTGCTGTCGATGGTCAGGTTTGTCGGCCAGTCAGTCACATAAAAGTCGTCCATGGTCTTCATGACGTCGTCCGTGAATCCGTTCCCGGGGAACCACTGATATCGCCCGGCAGTCACCATACCGCCTTGGCTGTTGAGCTGCTGAACTCTGAGCTTGAGGCTGACCATGACTCCAAAGTTGCCACCACCGGCACCGCGAAGCGCCCAGAAGAGTCTTGCCTCGTCGGATCCTGGGGGATCCCTCTCTGAGACCTTCACGAGGTCACCGTCGGCCGTCACCAGTGTTGCCTCGACAAGAGTATCGGACCCCATTCCGAAGGTCCGAGTGAATGGGCCAAGTCCGCTCCCGAGGATGAAGCCGCTTACACCAACGGTCGGACATCGGCCGCCATTGATGATGAAGCCATCGTGTCCGCCGTCGATAAGGGTCCCGTAGACGTGGCCCCACTGACAGCCGGCGTCGAAAGTGACAGTCTTTGTGTTCATGTCAAGGGCTACTTTCTTCATGCTCCGGAGGTCCAACGAGATACCTTCCTGGGCGGTGGAATGGCCCGCATATGAGTGGCCATTGCACTTGATCGTGACCTTGAGCTTCTTCGCCTTTGCTTCTCTGACGACAGCCTGAACGTGAGCAGGAGTCTCTGGACGAGCCACAAATTCCGGTCGTGAAAAGCGGAACAAGAGGTTGGACGTGGCTATGGCCTTGTCATATTCGGGCTGTCCACGTTCGAGGATGGGGACTTCCTGGGCCTTGAGAGTCTGTATAGAGGCTTCCATGATCGAGTTTTTCCCTTGCTTTGCAGAGATCAAAAGCTTGGGGGATGCTAGGAGTACGAGCACGTCCAGAGGTCGAAACGGACGTCCGTCACTCAGATACTCGGTGAACCACCCTGTGCACTTCAGACACAACTCTCGTATTTCGCGCAGCAACCGGCTGACGCGGGGCTTGTCGGGGAGAAGCCCATCCGTGTGTGATATATGCAAGGGAGTCCTTCTTCTGGTAGTGATTGGTGATCGGCGCGGCCCGAGCCAAGCTCAATGTCAATTTTCCGGAACTGATCAGCGCATCAGCTGTCCCATTAGAGTGCCTGACGACAGCTGAATACTCTTTTGGGTGCGTTCAATTGGTTGCTTAACGCTTCGACAATTGAGGTGCTGACCGTTTTGGCAATCCGACATGGTTTTGGCGTAGCTGAAAGCTGCGTGTGAATGGAGTCTTATCAGCTACCTGAGCCTAATCTGGTGAAACCTGCATACAAGTCTCAAGGTGGTCTCTAGGTTCAGTCTTGCAAGAGCTGGAACTGGAGACGTCATCACAAATGAGACGCGAACCACCTGAGGAGCTGATGAGCCATTGACAAATGCTATAAGAAGGGTGCAAATGTGCCCAACGAACTCGGGTCTTTCTCTCAAGCCGAGAGTGTCAATACCAATTAGTGAGACAAGTTTGCAAGGTTGACCTCTTCCCTAGCTCTGTTGAACAGGCTCTTCTTTTTACAGTCGCAGCCATGTCCATCTTCCAGGACGCCCGCAACGGGACCCTTTCGAAATACAAAATCGACACTTATCTCAACACTGACCCCAACATCCTTGAGTCCATAGATCCCTCCAGCGGCCTGACGCCTCTTGGTACTGCTGTCGTCGCTGGTATTCCCAACGTTGTGGAAAACCTCCTCAAGAAGGGTGCCAAGGCAGACGCACCATCCAGGGATGGCGAAACTCCTCTGCTCCTCGCCACTTGGATGACAACCAAGGAGCGCCCCAAGATCGTCCAGCTGCTTCTTGCCTCCACCCCAGCCGGTTCGGTTGATAGCACTACCGACGCCGCTGGGAACAAGACACCTCTCATGTTTGCCATTCAGAAGCGGGACATCCAGTCCATCCGGAACCTGCGCCGTGCCGGTGCTTCTCTGACCGTCAAGAATGCCGCTGGCACCACAGCTCAAGATGACGCCGTTGCTACCAAAGACATGGCTGTCGTTCGTGCCCTCGACCCCGACAAGGAGCGTGGCCTTGCTGGGATGGTCACCGATATGGTCCTCGCTTTCCTACTCTACATTGTGGCCTGGGTGAATGGTGCGCTCGAGGACGCGGTCCGTCGCGCAGCTGGCCTGGGCGGTGAAGATAATCCTATGATCGACGGTGTAAGTAACAAACTGGCATCAAGTTACCGACTGGTGATAACAAAGCTTTACAGAAAGTGAACAAAGGCCTCACCCCGAACAAGAACCAGTTCCAGAGAAATGTCGACAAGTATGTCAACGAGAATCCAGTCCTCAAAAACTTCTTCAAAGACCGTCCCGACTTCATCCAAGAAGTTGCCAAAAAGGCGGCGAATCTGGAGAAGGAAGATGAACCTCTTGGCGACAAAGATACTCTTCCAAAGACCATCAAGGTGTCGCTGCACCAGCAGGTGATTTACTGCGGCAAGTTCCCCCAGACCCAAGCTATTGAGCTGTCAACACTCATCTCGTGAAACTCAGCTGACCATGAAACAGACGACAGCAGCTCCATGAAGCGCGAGGGTCGCTGGGCAAACCAAAAGGCACTCATCGGACGTATCGCCAAAATCACCACCAAGATCCTCCCCGACGGCGAGGGTGTTGCTTTGCGTTTCATCAACCAGGATATTGACAACTCGTCCAACCTTAGTTTCGACCAAATCAGCAGCATAATCCAGCCTATGAGCTGGCAGCCTAATGGTGACACGGATATCGGTACCAACCTGAAGCGCAAGATCCTTGAGCCGCTCGTGTACGCCAAGATCGCCAACAAGACTTTTGATCGGCCTCTCCTTGTATCCATCAGCACCGATGGTATGCCCGAGCCGGAGAACAAGCAGGAGCTTGCCGATGCCATTGTAGAGTGTGGGAACAGGCTGGAGGCTGCTAACTTGCCCCGTGGAAGTGTGAAATTCATGATTGGTCAGGTCGGAACAGCCAGCTCTGCCGAGCAGTTCCTCGACAGTCTTCGAGAGAACCAGTCCATCAAGAATGTGACTTTCGTGACCTCAGGTAAAAACTTGCTTCTCCCTTGGTGGTTGCGACATCGACACTGACCTGTAGCAGAGAAACTCGACGAGAAATTCTCCGAGTTCAACGAAAACGAGGGCAAGCTCGATCGCTGGGTAAGTTTCCGCCAGTCACTTAGACTACAGAAGTCTGTGTCAATCTAACTCACACGCTCTCTTAGTTGATTGAGACTCTCTTTGCGCCTATCGCGGATGCCGACACTGGCAAGTAATTCTGTTGTTATTCCGGTGAGGCGCTATGGGTTTGCTGTGTCTTATGAGACTTGAACGGCTTGGACGACTCGGGTTGGGTGTTGATATTGATAGTCATGCTAAGCGTCTACATCTGGTGTCACTCTAGATGTGATACAGAATATGTGACTAGTTTTACTTCGAATCTCGCCTCGCTTCATTGTCATGTTGGAACGAGACTGTCACACGTTGTCGCTGCCATGAAATGAAAGTATTCGTAGTGCAGTCTATAGTGGACTCGGGTCGGGCCGTCAGGCGGGGTCCGATTGGGCTTACTAGCAGTTCATGGGTTTCGTGACGTAGATGGGATGAACCAAAGGAGGGCATGACATAGATGATCTACAGGATTGATACGATAGAACAAGCTTAAGTCGGTGAAAGTTCAGTGCCGACAACGGCAGACAGATAAACCATCTATCTAAATGATGCTGGTGTTTATTTCTCTTGCCCTCCAGCCGAATCATAATCCAGATGCTGACGTTCTAGTCCACATAAAGAACGATGGCGCATGTGGGAATTCCAGATGAACCGCCTCAGCTATGAAATATCCATTGTCAAAGTGCTGTTCTCTGTCTCGAGGGTCAAGTCAGTGTAACCGTGCTGTCGTCTGCAATGCAGAAGACAATCAGTACCGGGCCGCCGCGGGGGAATGCTCCCTTATCGATAAGCCCCACTCACCGAAGCACACCACGAAATTCGAAGTCAATCGACCCACCATCCTCCTCCAAACAATCCAATGCCTCAATTGACACAACAATAGCCATGGCGCTCCCTCTCTCTCGCTGCCGCGCCTCTCTGCGCCTCAGCACATGCACCCGATCCTTAATCCCCCTGCGCACCCGGCAATTCCTCCCCCGAAGCTTCAGCCACTCCTCCATCGCCTACTCAAAAACTCAGCCTATCAAAGACGATGTTCTCAACCTCTGGGATCAGTGTACGACGACTTCAATGCCCGCTAGGTCGGTGCTAACGTGCGCCAGATAGCAATGCGGGTATACCGACTACGCCTGGTGCCAATGGTCAGTATGCGGGGTTCATGAATAAGAGGAGAAACATGTCTTCGAAGCTCTCGTTCGCCGATCTCGTTCTACCATCGGGCGAGGTCATTCAGCTATGCGCCGACTCGACGAAATATCCTGAAGCTTCTACACTGTTCCGAAGTATTCGCGCAACAAGTCCCGTTGTCGTCAGCACCGAAAGCGAAGCGAACCCAAGCCCAGATACCGAGAAACAACCCTCCAAGCGAACATTTTACGTCAAAGACATCCGACCATTGAACGACGTACAGCAAGGCCTCATTGTAACACCCGACGTCATATTCCCCGATACCAAACGCCATTACCAGCTCCGCCACCATCCAGAACTCCTAGCAAGACTTCAATTCCGATCATGGCTCAAGGGACAATTGACAGCCGGTCTACAAGAGAAGGGCTTCACCGACATCGAGACTCCAACGCTATTCAAGTCAACACCCGAAGGCGCACGAGAATTCCTCGTACCAACCCGCCGACCCGGTTATGCATACGCTCTCACACAGAGTCCCCAGCAGTACAAGCAGGTCCTTATGGCGAGTGGTGTTTCGCGATACATGCAGTGGGCGCGCTGCTATCGTGATGAGGATGCTCGTACGGATCGGCAGCCTGAGTTTACGCAGCTTGATATGGAGTGGGCGTTTGCGAATGCGGAGGTGGTGAGGAAGGATGTTACGGATATTGTGCTGCAGTCGCTGGAGGCTTTGAGACCGGCGTATAGCTACAAGAACATCCGGGGAAGTCGTGTGCCTGTAATTGCAGACATTCCTGAAGGTTCTCGTCCTGCGAATGAACCGGTTCAGCACAAGGTCACAACTTTGACGTTCCAAGACTGCATCTCCATGTACGGTACCGACAAGCCGGACTTGCGCCTCCCAGGAAGAGTATCTCACATCGTCCCCTTGTAAATCCACCACTAACACTTCCAGATCCATGCGATACCGAACGAAATGTGCGAACAGTTCGCCAGCATGATGACATACCTCAAAGACCCCCTCATCGAAGCCTTCCACATCCCGGTCAAGGATCTCGAAGACGACATCCCAAGACCAAAGCGCTTCACCGAAGAGTTCATCGAAACATTACCGAAACACCTTCGCGAGAACAAAGACGGCATGCCAGTGATACTAGTCTGTGACTCGCGACAACCCCGCGGCGGCTTCTCTTCACTCGGTGTAGAATGCGACGAAATCGTCAATATCGCAACAGGCGGACAGGGTGTTTTAGAGGGTGACATTATCATCTTCCAAGCGCGCGAGAAGCCAAAGGGTCAATACTACCGCGCCTCTACAGCAATCGGCGAAATCCGCAACGAGCTGTACAAAAAGCTCCTCACCAACGGTCTCGTAGAAGACCTCCCCGCACCCGGTACTCCCGACTCAATGCAATTCGTCTGGGTAACCGACTTTCCCATGTTCAAACCCACCGGCGAGGACAACGACCCCGGCCAAGAAGGCTCCGCCGGCATCGCAGCAGCACACCACCCCTTCACAGCCCCCAAATCCAAGCACGATCTCGCCCTCCTCTTCACAGAACCCTTACAAGCTAAGAGCGCAGCATACGATCTCGTCCTCAACGGCGTAGAAGTCGGCGGCGGCAGCGAGCGTATCCACATCCCCGCTGTGCAAGAGTTCATCATGCGAGATATCCTCAAGATGAAGGATAGTAGGATCGCAGACTTTGCGCATTTGTTTGATGCGCTTAGGGCGGGGTGTCCGCCACATGCCGGGTTTGCGCTGGGTTTCGATCGGTTGGTTGCGCTGTTGACGGATACGACTACTGTGAGGGATGTGATTGCGTTCCCGAAGACGATGAAGGGTGATGATCCGTTTGTCAAGGCGCCGACGAGGATCACGGCGGAGCAGCTTGCGCCGTATGGGTTGCAGCTGAGGAGGAAGCAGTGATGAATATGTGGATGATGTATAAAAGTGATGATGGATAGAATCGCGACTCATTGTTTGTTTATCTAGATAATGGGTATAGAATTGTACATTAGTGTAGACAAGCATGTATCATAGTACAAATGCATCACGTCACAGGCGGTCTGTCAAGTTGGTCAAACACATTCACAATCATCATGTCAAAGCGATTGAAGGTTCGTAACCGTTGAATTGTTTCTAAGTCTTTGTCGCTCTCATAATTCAGCGTCAATCCATTCCCATTTCCCAACCGAGCCATTCCCGACCACACATTCTGGATGTTGCCGTTCTCTATGCTCCAGTATTCCGTAAACTCCAATGCAATTTCAAGTCCATGCCGCATAAGGTATCAAGGTGTCGCAAGTAAAACAAGTCGTCAAGGCTTGGAAGCGTTTAAGCCATGAAGGCAAAGACAGCAGCACCAACAGCCGCCATAAACGCAACAACACCAGCCTGTCCACCACCAACAGTAGCAGCAGCATTATCGTTATTCGCAGCGGCAGAAGCACTAGCACTAGCCTCATCAATAGCCGTGCGAACCTTTGAGCTGATTGCATCCAAAGCAGTGCTGGCGCGGGAGGCCTGACCTTCAACCCAGGTCTTGGCGTCGCCGCCCTGTTCGGAGGCCCATTGCTCGGCTTCGGAGTAGTGGCTCTTGACCCAGTCGTCGACGTCTTCGCCGGCCGCGGAGGCTTTGCCCTCGGCCCAGGACTTGATGTCGTCGGGGATGATGTCGCGGGGGAGGACGGCGGGTTGGGTGATTTCGGGCTGGGGAGCTGCGTTGCCGGCGACGAGGGTTGCGGCTGCGAGGAGGGCGACTTGTGTGTAGAGCATCTTGAGTGTTGTTGTTATGTGTAGGTGTAGTTATGTAGTGAAGATGTTTGTAGTGAGTTAGTTGGGTGATGGAGATAGAAGTGGTTGTTTAGGTGAGTGATTGATGAACGATGCGAGGAGAGAAACAGGAGCAGGACCTCTCCTTGATATAGCTCTCAGGTCCCCTGCCTCCCTCAGCTTGATTGCTTGACTTGTCTCCTGTCATTTCAGGCCCTGCATGAAGAATCATGGCGCACTGCGTCATGTCCCCC
>JAAOAQ010000085.1:0-18017 GCA_013396025.1 Fusarium phyllophilum | reverse complement strand
ATACTTATATAGCTCTTATTACATAAATCCCTTTTATGTATTAAAACTGTTATAAAAAATGAATTTTAAATTTAATAATGCAGGGCATAGGTAATGTCAATCTATTCCCAAATGGAACTACAAAAATTACATCCAATATTATGACAAGCTCATCTCATTGCTAACTCATTGTACAAGAACCTCATCCCATCGAAAATAGAGAAATCATGAGCACATTTCTATCTACCTTCTCACCATGGAGTCGGCATGTATCAAAAACGGTTCCTTTATGCCGATATTTCAGTCAGACAATATCACCAAGAAAGGGGATGTCAAGAAAGGGAATACCAAGACTGGTAGCAGTAGCCAAGGAATATACCACCACTGAAGCATTTCGCACGCGATCATTTGAACTCGAGAAGCCTGTCGTCTTTGCCAAAGACCACGGTTCACCGGCTGCCAATCTACCGGCGTTGGAGAACTGGTTCATGGACGAGGAAGAGCCATACCACACAGCCAACACAAAAACTCCACGGCAGCCTTTGTCACGGCACTTCCGGCGCTTTCGCAATCCCATGGTCACTTATGAGATTTACGCTCCCTCTCAGAAGCAGAAGGACAGCCTCATCATGTTTAGGGATTCTCTTGACCGAGATGTCCATGATGATGCCATTGTGAGAAGTTGGGACAACTGTTTCAACCAGGAGGCTGTGGTTGACGGTGTCGTCGACGAAACCGTCAACAACATAGTCAACAGGGACTTCTATCGATTCACTGCACCTCTCCGTCTTTTCAATAAGATATACCACTTCAACAAAGTCTTGCTGAGTATGGGGCTCCCGAGAATATCACTCTATATTGCTCAGTGCTCCATAGAGGATCTCCCCAAGGACCTCCAGGATGACCTTCCCACGCCAAATATCCTCAAATTTGCTGGAAAGGGAGACATATATGGCACTAGCATATGGCTCGGCCTAGTGCCGACGTACACACCTCTACACCGAGATCCAAACCCCAACTTCTTCTGCCAGCTTTCCGGGGACAAAGTTCTCAGGCTCATGCTACCAAAGGCGGGACAGGCACTATTCGGCGAAATACAAGCTAAAATGGCAAAGACAGACAATGGTCGGTTACGAACGGAAGACATGATGCAGGGCGAGGAACGGGAAAAGCTGCATAATGCTGTTTGGGGCGACAATGAAGCACCAGCGGGGCTTTTTGAGGTTGTGCTGGAACCTGGCGACTCCATGTTCATCCCTGCAGGCTATTGGCATTCTGTCAAGAGCGTGGGATGGGATGGAGAAGTGAATTGCTCAGCCAACTGGTGGTTTCGATGATGCAACCACATGTATAGCGGCGTCGCAAACTTCTTTGTACATTATCGATGTTAGAATATGTAACATACATTAGCCTTTACGGACAGGTCTACAGATGACCCAATTGAGATATCCGCAAGGCCAGAGGTGCATCTCACTACCGCTCTTAACCTCCCATTTGCTCGTGTCTGCACCACAAGACCGCAACAAAGTCTCAACTTCTTCAGGCGTTCTTGTCCGCAGCGCCGAGATATATCCGTCAAACATGAGAACGAACGGTAGAATAGGGATCAAGCACGAGAAGATGAACGTTGCAGGTGATCGCCACTTGAGCGCGAAGAACGGAGCACTGAAGAATGCGCCAATACCTAAGAACGTGACCGCCAACACGCTTGCAAAGGAACGATCTTGTAGTTCGAAGATGGCAAGTCCCTCGCTCGTCTCGACAGTATCTCGCAGGATATCCTTGGCCAAGTCGTCGTCAAAGTGATGAAACGCCAGGTTGAATAGTCTGAAAGGCTTCGTTCCGTCTTCTCTCTTGACGAGATACTCTGGGGCAGACGACGCATCGACAGAGTTGCGTTCATAGGTCAACAGCGGGTTCTTCTGGGCAACCTGTTCCCAGGCGTCGACATTTGGGTGCAAGTCCGTAAGGATAAAGCGAACAGGATCAGATCCTTGAGACTGAAGATGCGCGTTGACGGTGCGGGCTATCGAGGGCGTGGGGCCACCACCGCCGGCACAGAAATCGATGTAAGTATAACCGGGCAGAGACGTGTTGAGTTGCTTAATCAGGACTTGGGCGCTGAGACTCGCGGGAGATTGGGACTGGAGAGGCGTGTTGGAGAGCCAGGCGCGTGTAAGGCCATCTTGGACGCGAGCACGAAGAAAGGCGGGAAACCTGATGCTTTATTAGTACTATTGACGCTGGTATAGCAATTTCATGTCGGTCTAGTATCCTGAAGCTGCTTGTTCCAGGCTGGGGCAGTTGAAGCTCCAGAGAAGAGCTTGGATCGATGTTGGGGTTGACGAAGCTCTAAGGTAGAGTTGGTGGAGTGTGGTGTCCAAGTACGTACCAAGTTTGATCGTCAATCTCGAAGAGATGGAACCGAGGAATGAGAGGAGCCATTTTCTCTGATAAAAGGCTCTGTTCTCTGTCCAATTGAATGGTCCACTTATTGTTTGGTAGGAGTTGTATGTCTTTGATCGATAAGATGTGAAACTTGGTCGCTGTGAGTGTTACCTATGTATGTCTCTCAAACGATGTCGTCACCATAGGGTAAGTTATTCGGAAACCAAAATTATTTACAACATATATTCGAAAAAGACTTCAAAGTAGTTCAGTTGACTGAAATATATATAAGTGAATAATACCTCTAGGGGGCAGTTAAATCGGATTACAGAAACGCTCAATGTTTCTCCTTATATCATCATGTTTCATCGTCAACCTCTAAACACATCCGTGCAACTCGATACACGCGGACAACCAACTTAGTCTCCACAGACCACCATAGCCTAAAATTAACCTATGTCAACACATCGTACATGTGCATCACATACATACGAGTGATCATATTTTCTCAGATTACGGATGATCCCAGTTCATCATAGACTTAATCGTCTCAATGTCCTCGCAGTAAGTGTCACATAGCTTGCACTAGTAGTGGTTGGTCCGAGTCGAATGGCACGTAGTTATATCATTTCTGTAGAAATTATTAACTACTTCGTTGGCGCATCGGTATAAGGATCGAATCCCATACGACGCTTTGCTTCACTCCGAGCCCTCCACTGCGTTTCGCCAATCAGCCCGGTAGTTGAAGTCTCCTCCAGGAAGAAAGTAAGAATGTGGTCAGGAATAGACAGATGAGATGTCTGCTGAAACTCCTGGAGACTAGCCAGTCGTATTAGCATCTCCATTAGAGATAGAGATGTCGTGATCGCCCCAAATGGCGATCGAGCGACAAAGTTCTCTGTCTCGGCTGCTGTGGCTGCTTGCAGAGAGCCCAGTCTATCGGGGCTGTTCAAAGATAGTCTCTTGATTTGGTCGACGACATTCGAGTCTAAAGATCTCCTGTCACGAGGCGTACTCGACTTTGATGCCATACACTTTGGGAGCTCGAGCCTCGTCGAACCCACCGAGTCGGTATCGTCGTCTTCCCCAACATCATCTTCGTCATCTTCCTCGTACACCTCGAGGGCCATCCACTCCGGATCGAGATGTGCCGGGAATTTCCACTTGAAGAAATGCTCGCTCACCGGCACGACATTGCTGTCTTCCTGCACTGGGCGTCCGAGGCCCTCTAGAAGTTGCCTGTCGATCTCGGCTTGATCGTCCTCATCACTCGCCGAAATTGATGTCTCGCTCTTGTCATCGTTCTCGAGTCCTTTAAGAAACCCACCGACAGCATCGGTTTCATGGTGGGCCGGCAGAGCTTGAGTGTCTCTTTTCAAAAGCAAGACTGGTCTTTGCTCGCTATCAGTGGCGGAACCAATGTTCAAAATCCTGCCTGTATCCGTGTAAAATATCTTGGACAACTGATGTACAGGAATGGATTCGCGAATGCCTGCTCGAGGAATGTCGTCGTATGGCTGAACATTATGCTCGTCATCGTGGAGACGACCGTCGTCAAGGTCTTCGATAACCTCCAGGTGGTATGCATACTCTCCCCCACCTATCGATTCAGGAGCGGGAAGGGGAAAATCGTGGTCTTTCAGCGGATTCGCACAGTAGCCTCGCTTACTGTCAAAGTAGAAGTCCTTGCGGGTTCTGCAGATGCGAACTCGTGCCTTGTGCAATACTTCTTGCCACAGTGGCTTCCGCTCCCCATCCCCTAACCCGTACCCAGTCCTGATGCTTGACGTTTCTGAACAGTGACCATTAGTAGAGACTGTGGTATCTGCAGCTTGAGAGGTGGTGTGCGGCGTCAGCGTGGATGCGTGTCCGAGAAAGAGCATGTAGATCGACAGAGTAAAGACTGGACCAATCTGAACTGGTCTATTTGGATCTTGTGCGAACTGTGTGTCGCCGACGGTGAGCAGTGTGCTGGCCTGTAGTAGTCTGGATGGTGATATGCCAGCGGGTAGAGATGTGGAAAGGCTCTCCCCAGAAGCAGTAATGGCCAATTGCAGTAACGGGATCTCACGATCGATTCTGTCTAGCAGACCCTTTATGGCGGTGATGATAGCCAGCAGGCTGTCGTGGCTGGCAGATGGTGAACGTGTCTGGGCATTGTTACTACTTGAGTTTGAACAGACAGTAGTTGCTGACTCTATGCGACGGCCCAGCGAGACAATGTCCTTATGCAATGATTTCGCAAGGGGAGTTGCTGATTCGAGAAATACATTTCCACGACCTGACCTAGTTGGGAGTTAGAATCGGACTAGTTGGGAGAAATAGCTCCAACTAACTAGTTGGGTAGTTGATGAGCGAATGGGGTGCTTACTTGAACTCGATCAAGTCTATGGCTGGTGAGATGATCTGCAATGGTGATAGGTTAGTTAGGTTAGGTCTCAGTTCAAGCACTAGGTATCCCAGAGTAATGAATGAATGACGGTATGCCTTATGACGCACCTTTATTTTGCTATCAAGCAAGTTTCTTAACGATTTGAGTTCAGCATGGACAGCCTTGTCTTCAACTGACTTGAGTAGTTTTGAACATTGACCGACGGCATACGACGATGTTAGGGCGATACCGGAGCGAATGGCATATCTCATGGCTTGAACGCCAACTGTTGCGAGGAACTCATCCATGACCAGGACGTTCGTGACTCGCCTTTATCGAATACTGTATCATGCTTAGAAGCACCGGTAGAAATGTTGATAGAAGAGAAGTGTTCGCGAAATTTTAGGTCGAGAGAATACCTAGATCAAACAAAATATTGCACGTCCCCTTATGAGAGTTCCATGTCGCATTGGATTGGTGGCCGTAGCTCGTTAGCAGCGTTATTCACTGCACGTAACCTAATTGACCGCCAACGCATAGACTAGGTACTACCTAGCCTGGGGAAGGTAGACGGTGTAGGTTTCGGGCACTTACACTGAGTATAGAGGGGCAGCGTGTACAGTGCGAGGATTAAAACCATGCCCCTCGTTGTAAGGTCCTTATGTATGGCACGTGCAGCCCTTGCTTATGGCTGGTGTCGATACCCAGTCCGTCATTGGGCTTGAACTCACTCAGATGATGAGATGAGTCAAAAGACGAGTCATAAGGCTGAAACCTTAGTAGTATACAAACGCATTGTAATACGTACTGGCAAATGCCCTGCGTTGCTTGTAACACTAAACGCTTGATTCTGCCTGTTCCGTCACGTCCCTTCTTTGATAGACGTACGTGTGAGTTGATGAGCGCACACAGTGTCAAATCCCCTGAAGTACCTTACCCTCAGGGCATGCGGTTTAAGAGGCTCCAGGCCCTCGGGGAGCAAGAAATCATAAGACTTTAGAAGAATATGCCAAAATAAACGCAGCAAAGAGTCCCCTAAGCTTAGGCTAAATTGCCCAAGTCTTTTTCGTCACCGAGGATAAAGGTCCTACCCTGCCACGACAGTTGGTCCCGCGTCATGATATCCATAGCGGGGCAATAATTTTCGCAGTCTAAACCTACCTTAGGCTGCCTGGTTCTTTGCCTCACCCCACCAAGCAAAACACAAGGAACCTAAGGATATTCACAGAATCAATATAAGTTGTTGGGCGTCTTTGGTGCCTAAAACTCATCTTTTACTGACCAAACTTGACATTCCTACCAGGCCAAGGGTTAGGATTTATTTATCTTCCTTCCCCAATTCTCAAAGAACTTGGCATAATCTCATCGCTTGATACTCGAAAAGAAAAACACAAGCCCCAGGCCATTTTCCACAGACAGGTTGCTTGCATATCTAGGGCCTTTTTAAATCCGCAACCCCATCCAGACCTTAACAAGTGATCGCAAAACCCTCTCTCCTCTCCTCTACCTACCTACCTACCTACCTACTCTCCCACCTCCGCCCCCCACTACGCGATACATTCCACCGCCGTCAAACACATCAAAATGGCGACACCTAATTCTTGGGAGGACGATCCCGCTGCTCAGGATGAGAACCTCGCTCAGCAGGCTCAGCAGCAGCTCAACATGAACAACCCCGCCCCCGCGCAAGGAGGCTTCCGACCTGGCATCGCCTCTTTCCAGCCTGGTGCTGCTTCATTCCAGCCCGGCCAAGCATATGGAGGATATGCACCTCAATACCAGCAGCAGCAGCAACAGCAATACTACCAGCAAGGCTACTACCCCCAATACGGTGCTCAACAGGGCTACAACCAGTACAACCAGGGTTACGGTGGTTACAACAACCAAGGCTATGGTATGACACTTGCGCCAAAAAAAAAAAAAAAATCACAATCCGCCGAGATCCGTGACTATGACATACTAACACAAAGTAGCAGGTGGTGGCTATCCTCAGTATGGCCAACAACAGCAACAGCAACAACCTCAACAGCCCGCTGCTCCCACGATTGCTCAACGACCTGCCGCCGATGCTCCCGCTGGTGCCCCCAGTCAGCCTGCTGCTGCTACCGCCCCTAAGCCCAAGGTGATCAGCATCAGCGGCGATGCTTCTGGTCCCAAGCCCAAGACGAAGGTCCTCTCCATCTCAGGAACCGGTGCTGCTACTCCCGTCAAGCAAGAAGAACCCCCCAAGGCTGAGCCTACCGATAAGCCCGAGGCTGGTCAGAAGGCCGCAGCCGTAAAGGCGATTGAGAAGACAGGCGAGAAGGCCGGTAAGGCTGCCACCGCTAAGACCTCTGGTAAGACCTCACCAAGCCCTGGCTCTGGTCGCAACAGTCCCACCGCTGGTGAGAAGAAGGCCGCCGCCCGAGAAGTTGATGCCGTCGAAAAGGAGCAGGCCGCCGATGTCGATCAGGAGACTCTCAAGGAAATTTACGGCAAGGAGCACGTCAACATCATCTTCATGGGACACGTTGATGCCGGAAAGTCAACTCTTGGTGGCTCGATCTTGTATGCTACCGGTATGGTCGACGAGCGAACCATGGACAAGTACAAGAGGGAGGCCAAGGACTTGGGCCGCGAGTCATGGTATCTGTCATGGGTCATGGATCTGAACAAGGAGGAGCGAACACAAGGAAAGACCATCGAGGTTGGCCGTGGTTTCTTCGAGACCGAGAAGCGTCGTTACAGTATCCTCGATGCCCCCGGCCACAAGATGTATGTCCCCAACATGATTGGAGGTGCCTCTCAGGCCGATGTTGGTATCCTCGTTATTTCCGCCCGAAAGGGCGAGTACGAGACAGGTTTCGAGAGAGGTGGACAAACCCGTGAGCACGCCATGCTGGCCAAGACACAGGGTGTCAACAAACTCATCGTTGCCGTTAACAAGATGGACGACCCCACCGTGGAGTGGTCTCACGAGCGATACCAAGAGTGTACCACCAAGCTCGCTCAGTTCCTCAAGGGCACTGGCTATAACCTCAAGACCGATGTTTACTTCCTACCTATCGCCGCTCAGCAAATGATGGGTATCAAGACCCGCATCCCCAAGGATGTCGCTCCCTGGTGGGATGGTCCCGCGCTGCTCGAGTATCTTGACAGCATGAAGGCTCTCGAACGCAAGGTCAACGCCCCTTTCATGTTGCCCATCAATGGCAAGTACCGTGATCTTGGTACGATGGTGGAAGGCAAGATTGAGGCTGGTGTTGTCAAGAAGGGTATGAACATGATCATGATGCCCAACAAGACCAACGTAGAAGCTGCTGCCGTCTACGGCGAGCAGGAAGACGAGGTTCAGCTAGCTCAGTGTGGTGACCAAGTGCGAATAAGGCTCAAGGGTATTGAGGAGGACGATATCTTGCCTGGATTCGTGCTCTGCTCGCCAAAGAGACTGGTGCACACTGTCGCTGAATTTGAGGCCCAGATCCGTATCCTGGAGCTCAAGAGTATTCTGACTGCCGGTTTTAACTGCGTGCTCCATGTCCACTCCGCCATTGAGGAGGTGACATTCGCAGCCCTTCTACACAAGCTTCAAAAGGGAACAAACCGCAAGAGCAAGAACCCCCCTACACACGCCAAGAAGGGTGACAGTATTATCGCCCGTATGCAAGTGATTGGCGGAGCAGGCGCTGTGTGCGTGGAGAAGTTCGAGGACTATCCCCAGATGGGTCGCTTCACCTTGCGAGACCAGGTAGGCTTTATTCACCCCCAGCCCCAACACGCCCATTCCCCATTCTACTAACCCCCATACTTTTGGGTGCCTCGTCCCCAGATGGCCAAGAGACCACTGCCGTCAAGGCGTGGCGGCAAGAGTCATAGGGAGTGCCTCAATATTCGGATATCAGATAGCTAACATGATATACGCACAGGGACAAACCATTGCTATCGGCAAGATTACAAAGCTCATCTTCAATGAGGCTTAATGAATGATGACTGTTTCCGATCCGCGCACAGTTGCGATTATGTGAGACCAATAAAGGTCACGCCATGAGCAAAAATACAGGGGAAATGTAATGGACATTAACCACAATCATCTTCACAAATCATCACGGTTTCGACGGCTTGGCGCTGGGGAAGTTACGGGGTTACCAGGGACGCGGTACCGGAATTATAGGATGATAGGAAGGCCGCTTGTGTTACCCGCCACAGGGACATCGAAAATGATGACGTGAAGGAAGAGACAGTAGGCGATATTATGATGGCTGCCATACATTCTCCGTACTTCAAGTGTACATAGACAAGCAAGTGAGAAAACAAAAAGGAGGATGAAGGGAATCATGAAACACTATTCGCCTTGCTCATGTGCGGTATGGATGGCGTCTTGATATAGCAGCAAATAAATCATGACTCTCACACGTCCAAAATAAATGTTATTCTTTGAAAGAGAGCTAGCTGAAAGCCAAATGTTGGGAACAATGCTCTCTTTGAAACCGATAGACGAAAAGAATGAGGTCCATATAAGGGGACAGGAAACACGGCATGTGTGCTTATAGTAGCCAATCAACGCGGTGAGACACATTGAGGGTCGAAGCAACTGAGGCAAGATCATGATACTGAGACAGGAGGGGGAAAAGTGAAATATGGACGAAAATAACAAACCGAGAAGTTATCGTCCACCTGAGGTCTGAGTCGAGAGGTAGCTCATGATTAGAGGAAAACTCAGAACCGGTGAATCATGTAAAGCACAGGCTCGGCAAGAGGAGAGATTTCGCCGTCGTCTCTTGACACCCCCTTAGAAATCTGCATGAAGTCACGATAATTGACAATCTAGGCCTTAGTCCACGATACGTAACCCCAGGCTCCTGCTGCAAGATATTGCAGGGATCTCGACTTTGATGGACGGTCTCTGAGGTCAGTTAGTGAACGGCAACGGGACGGAGACCCAAAGGAGGATATTTGCATGGGCTTGATGGCGTTTGGATGATGAGCTATCATGATCGAGGGGTTGGAGCAAGGAAGTTTGTTAGCGAGGTTTATGAGCACGAGGAAAAGTCGGGACGGTCCAAGGAAAGCGTTACAGAACGCTACATTATTGTTCCAGAGTTGAGAAGCGGTGACCGAATGGAATTCCGAGATGAGTATGGGGAAGAATGATGCATATCCATATCCATGTAAGGACGGGAACAGGTATTGCGGATGCAGTTGCGGGTGCGGATCCCGGTACGGCGCTGGCTGGCTGGCAGCGGCCCAGCGGATCGGGAGTTGGGGGAGTGATAGATGCATCAGGATACGGTAGAAAACTGTATGTCGTGTTGATGTATTCCAAGGTGAGTGAGCCCCGGTAACACAACGGTCTCGTTACGGAAGTCCTTTCGGAAGGTTGCCGAGAGGACGGAGGTGTACGGAACACCGTTGGGTTCTAGGTGGATCAGCTTTGGAAATACTCATCGATGCCAGGCCATACAGCGGTTCCTGATATTGCATTATCATGATCAAACCTGAAGCAATATGCAGTGCCCAGGATCAAGGTAGTCACGAACTGCGCTGATAATTCATGGGAATTTGAAGGTCGGACGGAAGGGGATAGTTTTACTGCAACAGACGCACAGCAGTGATCGACGCTACGTCCTATATCAGTTTGTTATCTCAAAAGATAACATGAAGTTGAGCATGTATGTATGGACAGGGACCTGCATCGCAAGCTTGATCAAGGTGAGCGAGAGTGGTTGACACCGCATACCGGAGGCATACGGAGGAGACGGAGCCGGGTGACGGAGCACGATAGTCAGGAAGTTAGCCGAAACGTGGTAGACAGGCGCCCGCAACGGGAGCAATAGTCGTACCAGGTGTGACATTATCCCTACACTGTGATGTACTTCTCTTGTGAGAAGAATAGCCCCCGCAGCCCCATTTCCCCACGCAGTTCTTGAACCCCAGCTGCCCAGCCCCAAAAACGTAATTTAGATGGAGGCTCTGAGAGGAGAAACGGTCAGAAACGGACACTCGGATAATGTCGGAATCTTCAGAGAGACGGTTTGAAAAGGTGAGAACCGGCAGAGGGGCGTGTGCATTCAAGGTGAGCATGAGGCCAATCACAGTCACCGATCGTAAAATTTGAGTCATGTGGAGAAAGGCAGGGAATGCAGGTTCTGGTCTGTACGTCACCCAGATCCCGGTGGAGGCTACCTAGGGGGGGAAATAAAAAACGACCCCTCGATGAGTGGAACGCCAGCGAATTTTGGTGCATTAGGGGTCGTTTATTTTTCCCCCCCGAGGGCTACCCACGGGAAGCTTTTTGCATTATCGTGACTTTCTGTTGTTTTGCCTGACAACTGATACTGACCGACGAGATGAGTTGCGGGGCGAAGCAAAAGACGACCACAATCGAGCCCAAGGGTCAGTGAGACCCAAGTCACTAAGCCAGGCCCTAGGGTTCTAGTCCAATAAATATAAATTTTTTCAAGTCATGACTGATCTTGACTGGGTAACTGGAGTCATGTGCAGAGTCTGTTCTAAAAGTATCCCCAGGCTGGTGTTGAAAGGCGCAAGGGAAGGAAGGGTAAGCGAGAGTGCCAGAGTCTAGAAGCCTTCACATTGTTCAGAGCTGAACACCGACAATTCATCCGAGGTGACGGAAATAGAGTCCCAGTTGAATGTCGTGCTAGTTAGTGCCAGGCACAAGACATCGTCAGACTTTGAGAATTTGCGAAGACGCAACACTAAGAACAGAAATTAAGTGGAAGAAACAAAAGTTAGGACCTTGAGTTCATCCGCAGGTATTCTAAGTTACTACCTTGGGTAGTACCTTACCTTAAGGTAAGTTGTGAATTACCTTATATCAGCAGGTTGGCAAAGGAAACCTTCCTTCCCTAGGTACCTTACCCCAATGCTTCAGTGCTGGAAGGGAAGCTAGGTAGGTGTAAGTTGATGGTTTCCGATGGCTCCTGCAGGAGATCATTCAAGCTCTGGGGGATAAGGGGAAGGTACAACTCTCGGTTTTTTCAGCGGTGCGAATACCTGGCCCCAAACAATAAAACCTGTCATTGGTGGATCGTGGGGTAAGGTATTCCCCAGGGTAACTTGGAAGGAAGGAACAATTGCAACTGGAACTGCATATTGAATCAGTCATTTACAACCCGATTCATTCTCACTTACACTATCAGCACCTCAAACAAGGCATGCTTTCATTCAACATCTCAACTTCAGTCTACGTATTAGCTAGGTAGTACTTAATGTGGTTTGCCTTGCTATATATTGTAACTCTTTCGGTTTGAAGCACATGTTAGTGCTAGCAGCTGGGGCCACACCAATCTTGCACTTGTTTGCAACTTGAATTCAGATACATACCAGATGCTCTCCATTCTCGCCTGCGGAGCCGTAGCGTCAAACTTGATCCTTTTCTCTCCGTGCCGTATCCACAATCTCCCTGCTTGTTCCTGTCTGGTGACCAACGAGTTTCAGCAGCACAGACATCGTATACCGACGGGTTTGAGGTGAGGCTCGGTGTTGTCGCTCTTTTCTGCCTAGGTACCTCCCTCTTCTTCTCCGCAATCTGGATCTCAACCCTAGCTTGCTCAACTTGAGTTATCCCCCTTTTGCTCCTTACCGCTTCCCATCCCCAGAAGCAGCCTTGGCGAGCTTGTTTCTCCATGATCTGTTTTTGGTCTTTTCCTCGAATTTCATAGTCTGCTGACTTGTATGGAAGAGAGACAGCACCGGTCAGCGTAAGCGTTACAGCACGTAACCCAATGGGTTTGATGCCGATTGGTTTCCCGCCATTACAGTCTTGGCTTTTCCTACCAGGCTCCGGGGAGTAAGAAAGCTTCTGACATCAAGCCAGGGTGCCAAAATTAGCTGGCCCAAGCTCTGCTGAAGCGTACGAAACTTATCAAGGTCTTTTTTGTCATTTTGGACAGAGGTCCTAGGTTTTTCTTGCCTCCCCATGCCAAGATAAAGTACTTAACGATTAGTCGCCAATGAGGTGTAACATTCGCCTTCAATGCCAACCCACATGTGCAGCATGTACAGCTTTCCATCGCCATCCACTACGAGCAGGCAGATGAGCGAGTAGGGAAATATCATCATCTGTATTGCATGCACCAAAAGACAAACCAGGACCAACAAACCCCTTGTCCAATTGGGCATGCCCTCGCGATAAAGACCAACGAGGGTTGCAGGCCTCACCCCTAGTCCCGAAACCTAAAGGAATTCAATGTCCGAATACCTCGTCAACTTGACCCCTCGAAGAGCTCATTGATAACTACCCCCGTATTGTCCCGATGATAGTGAGATATGATGATAACTGCGACTCAGCCCTTGCTAGGAGTTACGAGCCGGCTGGGGCACGGTTATATACGGTAGCTGGGTAGGTGGCCCAGACCTCAGGACATATAAGCATTCGCGACAATACAGGCGTAGCATTTCAGTGAGATATGGTTGCCAACGTCGACGTCAACAGCGAGTTGTATAACCAACAGTACTGTATGCATTGCAAGCATGTGCATACCTATATGCATGCATGCAAAACGGGGTCTAGAAAGTATTCAATGTGTAATTGAAATGCAGCCGAGTCTCTTGTCCCGGAATATCGCGGGCCTCGCTCGTGTCGCTGTGGTATTTTAGTTTGGGGCCCTTCCTTGGGCTGGGACCGGCGATCATGACGACACATTTGCTGAAAATGCATCACGAACAAGACGATAGCCTCACGACTCAGACAGTAAGGAAAAGAGGTGGGAGATTTTTGTGAATTAAGCTGTCCAGTCTCCAGAACTATGAGGCGGTTACAGGAGAATTTGCAGTATGTAAGGAATTATTAGGTACCTACTCAATCAGGCGGCTGCAGGCCCGTATACAAGAATATCTGGAGGGAAAATACTTACCTACATTATTACCTTGCATTACCTACAGTAGGTACTCTAGTACTGTGCCGTCATGGTTGTCATCACGGTTTCCTCCCTTTTACCCTTTTACCATCAACAACGTGACTATCAGCTGCTTGCTTGCCATTCAATCTTCACCACCACCACCACCTGAAGGAAAAGAGATCAACCGTCTTGGGGAAACACAGTAAACCTACCGTACCGTACCGTACCGTATCTTGCCGTCACCACAACGTCAATTCGATACGTCCAGAAGTAAAGGCGCTATCCGCACGGCATCATCCACATCCACATCGAGGCCAGCAGCTCCAACCAAGGATTGGATCCTTTCGTCCATTGTTTTTTTGTTTGGCTACCCAGTTGTTTTGGTTATTCCCCCCGTTATTGAACACCTTGACCACTGCTGTCGTCGTTGTCGTCTTCCGGCATCTTCCAGGATTTGGGCCTTAGTCTTTAGTCTTCCCCGCCAAAACCTTGACGCTTTGCTCATTGTTCAAAGAGTTTGTTTGGACCGGGGTTGGGTTACGTTTCGTGACCCCCTCCGTCCCGCAATATCCCATCATTAGAGCTGGCTTCCAGATCGTGTCTTCGGGTACGGCCCCAAACTCAAGCCCAGGCCAAGGCCCAGGTGTCCTATCCCGTCACCTTGTACCAAGACCAAGAGGTCTCTTCCGGTATAATATCGTGCCCGTCACCTGCAACGCCTCGCCGGCTCCACTACGCGCTTGTCTCTGCCAGTCACAGCCTCACTCCCCATCCGTCCCCGTCCCTATCCATCCTCGGGTCTGACCCCGGCAAGCGGACGCTATCTATCTTGTGGAGGAGCACACCGCGAGTCTCACACCCCAGGGCGTACACTACCAAATCTCGAGCTGCTCGTGAAGCTTTTATAAAAGCCATGAATGACCCCGTCAAAAGAAGTGCTTCTCTCTATTCAAATCAACTTCTCAAAGGTCCAAGCATACAGATCAAGGCTTCAGGAACCGGTTTATTCAAGAGTAAGTCTTGACTTTGTCCCTCCATTGACAGTTGAGCTGTCTTGTCATGATACCCTCACACGACTTCTCCCCTCTGCCACTCTCTCACTCTCTATGACGGTGCACCAAGTAAAACGGCTACCGTTGCACCAGTTTCAAAACCATTACTGACTTTATCGCAGTGCTTCCCAACAACGTTAACAAGACTTCCCTCCACCCTACCGGTGTTACGTACGTTCCTCATGATACTTATCAGTTACATACGGACGGTTTCACTAACACGGGCTTTACAGTCCTCACCAGGAGCACACCGAGCTGGAACAGGAGCTCCACGACAAGGCTCACATCGATTATGACCGTGTCGCCATTGTAAGAATCTCTCCAGTCAACAGCGAAATAGATTGTCACTAACATGTGATTTCTCAGATTCCCAACCCTTCAGTCGCTGCCCTCTACGAGGATGCTCTTGTCTACGAGACCGGTACCGCTATCACCTCCAGCGGTGCCCTGACTGCCTACTCTGGCGCCAAGACTGGTCGATCTCCCCTTGACAAGCGAATTGTCGAGGAGGCTTCTTCCAAGGACAACATCTGGTAAGTGATAACCCGGATAGCGGCAACGGAGTTCCGTCTGTTGCGCAAATGAATCGTCATGAGTAAACAAACTAACATGAGAACAATAGGTGGGGACCTGTCAACAAGCCTATGACTCCTGAGGTAAGAATTAAATCGGCAATTTCCTTGAGATACATTCTACACGATCGGATCGCCTGTGACTACTTGGCTGTGGCGTGGCATCTTGACTCCTGTTTCCCAGCCCTGGGAACACGAGAAAACTTGCCTACATCACGAGCTTTACGCCCATAACCAAGACGAGCGAACCGAAACAAAACGTCGAGACCCGCGCCGGAAGAGCATCTCCATTCCAGCAACTTCAATTGGCTTTCCCCCGAGGATACCCGGAGCATGAGCGTCATGGCTTTGATGGCTTGTCCACTGGTGCTTATTCTCTTACCCAATTGCCTGGTCGCTGGTTGGTAGATGCTTGGCCGAGGACTTGTCTAGTGGTCCATTGGCCTAGCGCTATTGGACCTGGTTCGCTTGTTCCCCTGGTCTTTCCGGGGAGGGTCTAGAGAAGTTGAGGGAGGGTGTCATGGGATCGGCAATCGCTGGGCCTTGACCCCGCAAAGTCCTCACACGCTCACCTTCCCCTCTGGCAATTGCTCACGGCTTCAGACCGAGACACCAAGTCCCGCCCCCCGAAGCCTTCGGCCGTTACAAGCCCCTCTTTTCTCCCCGACCACGACTTTTCCCGACACGGCTGCCCTTTACTGTTCCTGGAAAGGCTGCCGTTTGTCATGTTCCCATGGATGATCTCATTGCACAGCTTCAGCTTTTAGAATTAATGACTGACAATATTATCACTGCAGGTCTGGAAGATCAACCGGGAACGTGCTGTCGATTACCTCAACACACGAAGCCGTATCTATGTCATCGATGGTTTCGCCGGCTGGGACGAGAGGTACCGTATCCGAGTTCGAGTTATCTGCGCCCGTGCCTACCATGCTCTCTTCATGCGAAACATGCTTATCCGACCTTCACGAGAGGAGCTCAAGGACTTCCACCCCGACTACACCATCTACAATGCCGGCAAGTTCCCCGCCAACAGATACACTGAGGGTATGACCTCTGGTACCTCCGTTGCCATCAACTTCGAGCAGAAGGAGATGGTCATCCTCGGTACCGAATACGCTGGAGAAATGAAAAAGGGAGTCTTCACTGTCCTCTTCTACGAGATGCCTATTAAGCACAACGTCCTCACTCTCCACTCCTCTGCCAACGAGGGCAAGAACGGCGATGTCACACTCTTCTTCGGTCTCTCTGGAACTGGCAAGACCACTCTCTCCGCTGACCCCAACCGAGCTCTCATTGGTGACGACGAGCACTGCTGGTCCGATAACGGTGTCTTCAACATTGAGGGAGGTTGCTACGCTAAGACCATTGGCCTGTCCGCCGAGAAGGAGCCCGATATCTTCGGCGCTATCCGATACGGTTCCGTCCTCGAGAACGTCGTCTTCGACCCTCTCACCCGTGAGGTCGACTACGACGATGCCACCCTCACTGAGAACACCCGATGTGCCTACCCCATCGAGTACATCTCCAACGCCAAGATTCCTTGCCTGTCTCCCAACTCCCCCTCCAACATCATCCTTCTCACATGCGACGCCCGCGGTGTTCTGCCCCCTATCTCCAAGCTTGACCGCAACCAGACCATGTTCCACTTCATCTCTGGTTACACCTCCAAGATGGCCGGTACAGAGGACGGCGTCACCGAGCCCCAGGCTACCTTCTCCAGCTGCTTCGCCCAGCCCTTCCTTGCTCTGCATCCCATGAAGTACGCCAAGATGCTTGCCGACAAGATTGAGACTCACAAGGCCAACGCCTGGCTCCTCAACACCGGTTGGGTCGGTGCCGGTTTTGCTCAGGGTGGCAAGCGATGCCCCCTCAAGTACACTCGTGCCATTCTCGATGCCATCCACTCTGGCGAACTTGCCAACGTCGAGTATGAGAACTATGAGGTCTTCAACCTCCAGGTTCCCAAGACCTGCCCTAACGTCCCCTCAGAGCTTCTCAACCCCTCCAAGGCCTGGACCGCTGGCGAGGACAGCTTCAAGACCGAGGTTGTCAAGCTGGGCAAGCTCTTCCGCGAGAACTTCACCAAGTACGAGAGCGAGGCTACCGAGGACGTTGTCAAGGCGGGTCCCGTTGTCTAAGAAGAGGAAGAATGAGAGAAAAAAGAACAAAAGGGAAAGCGATTTTTTTTTTGCGATTGGTCATGACAAATTCGAGCAACTGTTTATCATCTGGGACCGGCGTCATTACATGGCGGCCATTGACCGGCTGCCCTCATCTTTTTTTGTTCAAGGATTTCTTATATAGCACGAGATTGTGTGTAATGTGAGCATGAACAAGGCTTTACGATTTCTGCAATAGAAAAGCATTTACCATTTATTTCTGATGTCTATTTTGCTTGTGACTCGGCGATTTCAGAGACTGACGGATTCTTGTATTCCCCACTCAAACCAGATTTAACGTAGGCAAAGGCATAGATAAGGCACGCACCAAGGTACCAATCATCGAAATTCTGTGCATCTATCTACCTAGGAGATCTCCTAGAACAATCAGATCCGTCGAAACATCCTGACAACAATGCTTCCTTTGCTGCCTCCAGCAACCGCAAACTGTGCTCACCCCGTCCCAAAATCGCATGTCCGATGAAGTCGATAACATCTTCGTTCATAGCTTAACCACTTATCCGCTCAAGAGCTCGAATTTACCAAGCGGCAACGGGAGCAGCAGCGTCAGCACCCCAAGCATCCCCAGCACCAGCCTTGCCGCCGTCGTCCGCACCCCAAGCATCCCCGCCGCCAGTGTTGCCGTCATCACC